>OU343221.1:321962789-322027258 GCA_910596185.1 Chrysanthemum makinoi
GGTTACATATTTATTGGGGTAAGTATGTTTTTCTCCCATAGCTAACAAAGTATCGCTTATCATCAACGATAAAGCATAATTATAATCATGAGGAGTTGGAATCATTTATGAAGTCTATGGTTATGTGTTGCTAATTTGTCTTCACCGCAACACAAGGATTCCAACCTCTCACGACTCACATGATTGGCTTGTCGCGGAGATAAGCAAAATGTTAATTACTAGGATGTGTTGACTTGGCTACAAATGTCTCATACAAGACGTTAAAACCACCCTCATTGGTCACAATCCACCAGCAATTGGCAGTTGATGAGGTATCCCAAAGGCTACAAACCATGATTAAGGACGGCCCTCGTGGTTCCTATCCATGATTATTGACAGGTTATTAGCTCGCATAAAAAAGAACCGAAAGCATCCTTAATCAACATTCCCCGACAATGAAATGTGCTTCAGAAAACATTACAACAATAATTGATCAGTATCAACAACTCCGACAATCTCGCCTTGTTTTAGTCGATATTTTTTCTTTTCATCCAAAGTCCTTACAAGATGGCTTTCGGTCCTTTTGAGTCATTGTGTAACCAACCCAACGACACCAACCCATCTTCTAATGACTCAGATGTACCAAATACAGTACAACCAGAGCGGTACAGATGGAGAAGTGCGTCGTATTCATGCAAATAACCCTTTCTCAAAAAAAAAAAAAAAAAAAAAAGATCAAACAACAAGAATTTTTAACAAAGGGAGACAGAAAAGAACATCCATGATCCAAAATTCAAGATATAGTAAAGCATCCATAGGTATTTCTACTCCTCTCTACACAGGGGAGAAATGTTCAAAACTACCAATAAAAAGTACGGTATGTTCCTGAACTTCTAGCAACTTTGGAAGTAAAACCGAAAATATTGCTATGCAAAAACCGTCATCCCAAAATGAAAAAGAACCAAGATACGGGGTGTTTATTGTGCACTCGACAAATGAACAGAATCTGTACTTTCACTTAACGCACGGGCTGCTGGTTGTAGTGGTTCTTCTCTTTCTTCTTAGCAGCTGCAAGCCTTGCATTCCTCGCCGCCGCCTCACTAGCAGCAGCTCTGGCAGCAGCATCCATCTCCTTGCTAGATTTCTTCTTTTTAGCAGCAGCCACTTTCTTTATCTTCTCCTTAACATCAATTCCAGATAAACCTTCAGCCGTCTCTGATCCAGTAGCTTCCGATGCTGAGTTCCCGGTATCGGGCACACTTGAGACTTGTTCTTTGGCATCCTTGGAAGCCTTTTCCTTCTTTTCTTCTTTTGGAAGTTTTGCTCTCGCCAGCTGGCACGTTTTGATTCTCCACCTTCTCTTGGGTGCCACCTGGAAAACAAATGCATATGACGACCATATAAAGTAAAAAATTAATCAACTGCGTATTAAAATGACATTCTATTAGGCTATAATCTTTCATGTTAAAAACCCAAGTTGGTATTTGGTTCGCTGTACAGTTTGGAAACAATCTTTTCAGTTCCACTACTTTATATTTACTGTAGACATCAGAATCTGAATGCACGATCTTTGTCTCTAAAGGTGTATGGAGACATAAAAAGAGGGGACAGAAAGGAACATGCTTTCATAATCAACATCGATATATTATACGTTCATTATTTGGACCCAGACCAGGACCCTTGATTAATTATACAGAGTATACAACATCATAACTGTTGACTGAAAGTAAGTTCCTTTTTCGTGCAATTTGTTGCCTCTTATTAGAACATATATTATATTGGAGTTTCATATGGAAGAAACTTAATAGCTTACCACGAGAATCTTCTTGGCCGTTGTTTTCAGCTAATCCAAATTCTGCAAGCACTGCGTCAAGTTCAGCAAGTTCTTTCTTCTTCAGTTCCTTCTTCGATAGCTGTCTGTCACTGTCCTTTGGCACAATCGGCTCTTTTTCAGCAGGCTTCTGAACAACTGGTTCTTTTTCTGCCACAGTTTCTGGTTCATGATCATTTTCTTCATCATTGTCATCATCAATTTCTTCAAGACCTTCATCTTCACTTTCACTTTCCTGCATAAGTAAATTACTATCAGGTGGATAAAAGCAAGCGAAAAAGAAAGAAATAAACCCTAAACTTCTGATAATACAAATAATTATCCAAATCCTTGATCGGGTCAATATCGCTCCCCATCACATATCCCAAACCAAACATTTTAAGATCTTGTTAAAACTTATATCATCCCAGGTCATAAAACTAGATTTAGTTCCAATTTACAGAAGTGTTATTTCCATAATTATGTAACTACCAACAAAACATTATTCTAAATTAGAGAAGAGCAGCATCATATGCAATTCGCAATGAATGAATAACTTCTAGAGCTCCAAGAAAGATAGAATCATATCTTTCAAGCATGACTTAACTATGATAGCAAATAATTAAGTTATTAAGACCTTTCTTATGGATTTGAATTAGTATACATTTTGTTAGTAAACAGATTTTGTAGAATAAGCCAATAAGGAATAAACCCCAGATTGTAAAATTCGGAAAAGCTAGGAGTCAAATGAAGGCATATTCTATGTAGAAATTCTCATCGTGAACTATTCAAATAAAGTACTTATAAACGGCATTCAATTAGTATAAGACTAGCAAAATTCTTATCTTTCAAAGACGTTATATACTTCTTTGTTTCTTTCTTTTTTAAGAATCTTTTCTAGACTCCATTCGTAGCATTTTTCAATTCAGAGTACACATGTAGTAACAAATCTGGTGGCATTTTCCAACAAATAGAAGAGGGAAAAGAAACTAGAAAAATCATAATAAAGTATAGCTTGTGGACCAACATGCACTTTTGTAAGGATAAGTTTAAATGTTTAGTGGCATAAAAGTCACTGATGTAAGACTTTACCAAAAATAATATTCAACAGAAAACTTTTGCACTTACGATGTGGCTAGAGCACTTCTCATCTCAGGATTTTATGCTTTATGGCCCGCGAAAAATGGGATATCATTTGAGTGCTTGATAAAGTAATGGAAAGATAGCTCAAATAAGTAACTATTTTTATCATAAAGCCATATAAAACCACGTGTTTGGATATAATTGAAATAAGGCCAACCAACTATTGTGACTTCTAAATCAAACCCTTGCTGACTGATTTAGCTAGAGATGCCAAATTCGATTGAATTATCTAAAAAGAGGTCAATTTGGATTGTATTTGATCATTGAAGGGTCAGATTAAAAAAATGCAACAACCAAAAATCATAGCTAGATGCATAAATATGATAGTGTCAAAGAAATGTCCTGACGACTGTTCATGTACCAAGCCATAAAAAGACAACAATTCCATTCGGAACCAGTTAGCATGAAATTTACGTAAGCAACAAAGTCATGCAGATAGCGGCTAATAAAGACTACTTTATTTAGAAACTAGAGAAAATATGCTAAATATTGAAAACAAGATTTTCTTACTGTAACTAGAAAACAAAGTCAATTACCTTGCCCTGCAATTAGCAAAACACTAAAAATATGTATTAAGCGTAATCTTGCAATATCTCATTTTTAAAAGATCGGCCTAAGAAATATCTGAACCATCATTTTAGGCTCAACAAGCAAACATCACTTTGATTATTATGCTTTCAAGTTGCCATTCACTTAGATACTAACTAGTAACTACAACAAAGCAAATTATCAAGGGTATGATAGCACTGATTTTAATCATCTAATTACATAGGTGTAAAATATGAGGTGTATTGTTAGATTACTTTGCGGTCTTATGAGCTTATGTAAAGTTGGAAAAGCTCATACGCTCACTCTTTCGCTTATAAGCTTACCAAGTTGAGCTTATGGCCTTTAATAAGCTTAAACCTCAACTTGATAAGCTCCTAAGTCGGAAAAAATGGGCTCATGAGTTTTTCTAAATTTGCATTAGCTCATAAGCCCGCTATATAAGCTAACACAGACACCCCTCATACAACTACTCCTATCTCCTAAACCATGATTTAGGACACGGAACTATAATATCATGACCGTTCAATATCACACAATTACTCACAACGAACTTCCTAATCAACATTAACGTCAAATATCAACCGCATTTCACATTAACAATCAAACCAATATCCCAAAACACAAAATTAACATAATTTTATATTCATTCCACAATCTCGTGAACCACCACTACTTGACACCAAACTATCTAATCATGACTGTAATCACTCATAGGAATCAATATCAGGATCATATATCAACCACATTTCACATAACCAATTAAACCAATATCACAAAACACGCATAATCAACGTAAACCAATACTAATTCCACAATATTAGGATCATATATCAGCCACATTACGTAACTACTATCTTATTGATTTCTCGCTACAATAATCAAAATTACAAACACATGTCTCCCTATCATGCTTCACAAACTATGGGGTGTTTGTGTTAGCTTATATAGCGGGCTTATGTAAATTTGGACAATCCTGTAAGCTCATTTTTTTCGGCTTATAAGCTTATCAAGTTGAGCTTATGGTCTTTAATAAGCTAGAACCACATCTTGATAAGCTCATAAGCCCAAAAAAATGGGCTTATAAGACCGCTAACCTTAAATTCTATCTCCTATCTCCTATCTCCTAAACCATAATTTATGACACCAAGCTATCTACTCATAACCGCTCAATATCACACAAGTACGCACACCGAACTACCTAAATTACCTTAGCGTCAAATATCAACCACATTTCACATAACCAACGAAACAGATATCACAAAACACGCAAAATCAACTATCTATGACACCAAACTATCTAATCATGACCGTTAAATACCACACAATTACTAGTAGGAATCAATATTAGGATCATATATCAACCACATTTCACATAAACAACGAAACCAATATCACAAAACACGCAAAATCAATACTAATTCCACAACCGCTCACCTCAACGGGAGCAACCTTCTCGTCCTTCCCAACACCCACACCCCAAACCGGAGGCGGGGCAGTAGTCGCATAATAATCATCATCATCCTCATCATCCACATCCGCCCACGACTTCACATTCAAAGGCGCCGGAGCCCAAAAAACCTGCTCCTTCTCCACTTTACTCGCCTTATCCTCCTTCTTCTTCCCCTTTTTCGACACCCCTTCGGATTTCTTCTTCTTTTTTAAACTCCCAAGTGCCGCAAACACATTCGTACTGTTGATCGATACCCCCTCGTCCTTCCTAACTCCTCCACCCGCCATTTTTTTTTTCTTCACAAAATCAAAAACCTAAACTTTTTTTTAATAAAAATTCGATCTTTTTTTCAGGGTTTCACTCTTTTTATAAAAAGATCGAATTTTTATACAAAATTTTCACTTTTTTTTCAAGATTTTTATAAAAATTTACAAACCCTTTTTTAAAAAATTATTTTTATACAGAAATCTACAAACCCTAAAAAAACCAACAAAAAATATATAATTTTTTTTGGTTTTGTAATGTGATCAGAACCCTAATATGATTGATTTCAATTTCTCGCGAGAAATTGAAGATTAAAGTATCGGATATGGTAATGGGGTTGAGATCTATATTATAAAGAAGATATGAGTTTTAGGGTTTGATTGTTTTTGAGTGATGATGCTGAAATGATGTTTTTGGGGATTTTGGGTTGAGTGTGTTTTGTGTGTTTTTGTGTTGTGTAATCTTCTGGTATTTATAGATAAGAAAATAGTACAGTAATATTAATATAAATTAAAATGAGAATATATTTAAGATGCACCTAAAGAAATAGATTCATCTCTCTTAAAATTTCTCCTCTTATTTGAAATGTGTAGCTCAAATTTCTTCTTATTCTTCTTATTTCAATTTCTCTTCTCACTAGATCTCTTCGTTTGTTTCGGCTTTATTTGGTTTTTAGTTTATGTTTTATAAGCTCATTTTTATAGTTTGTTTTGAAACTTTTCGGCTTATATAAGTTTGTCATGTCATAATAAGCTTATATAAGCTGGATGACTCAAAATACGCCACAAAAAAATAAGCTCATGAAACATAAGCCTAAAATCAAATAAGCTATAAGCCGGGTATATAAGCCGAAACAAACACCCTCTTATTTTAAAAACTTATATAAGCTGAAAAGTTATAAAATAAGCCACAAAAAATAAGCTTATAAATATAAGCTCAAAACCAAATAAGCTCTAAACCGACTATATAAGCTTAAACAAACACCTCTAAAGAGAAGAAATATTGTAAAACTTTTAACATAAAAATATTGTTTTCAAATTAGTATGCTAAAAATCTATTTCACAACATATATAGCTTTTCACATAAGGCAGAGTATTACGGTGAAAATGATTACACACGATGGGCCAATCTTGGCGCATGAATCTCATGACGAGGGTGTGTCGATGGCGCGCGAAGGTACCCGAATGGAGGTGGTTCGGTGAAGTGCTTCATCTAACGGAAATTATGAAAAATGGGGTATGGTCCTCCTTTTTATTATTAATTTTTTGATTGTGAGTGTGTGTAGTATAATGTGCGATATGTATGTATAAAGTGAGTTAATTTTTCATGATTGATTTGTTGGTGACTATTACGGATGAAAGGTGGAGGTAAGAGCATTGGATGCAGTGGCGATGCACTCTCGCCAAGCCGACGTGTACCTCGCCAAAATGCTCGCTAACTGCACCGGAAAATAAAATAAAACGGTGAGTCTCAAAAGTGGGATTTTGGCTTGAGTTACTAGAGAGGGTGTTTTTGGGTGTGAGAGTAAAAGGTAAGTGAAAGAGAAAAGTTGAGGATGCGTTAGCTTAAGTCACTGCACCTGATGCTCTAATATGATAGTATTGAAAAGCTAATGGTGAGGTGAAAATGTATATACTATGTAGTATGTAATCATGTTGAGTCAGGCAAGTTTAAAACTTGACTCGACTTAAAATTTGAACTTAGTTGGATACTAGTTTTTGAGCTTAAACTTGGATTAATAATAAGCATTTTCAAGTCTAGCATGGCTTGACTCGACTCCACTAGGAGAAGGTATTGAGAACATATGATCCAAATATTAAAATTAATCGACTTGATATGTTTTACTTGATTCGGCTCGTTAATATGTCATGAAAATCATGAAATGTACGTATAAATAAGGGTGAAAATATTAATTAAATTGTATATATTTTTCAGGTTACTATCAAGTGTTGGAAATGTATATATTTACAAACATGTGAATGTCCGGATTCGAACTTGTGACCACGGGATTGCACACATTAGCGAATGAGAATTAAAGTTAATAATTAATGTTTATGTTTACGATTAATTATTACACATTAAGTCCGGTTAACGATCGTTAAGTATTTAACGGAAAAATGACTAACGACCGTTAAATGGAAAAGAGAAGGACTAGAAATGGAAACTTGGAAAAGTTATGGAATGGGCTTTGGCTTGCATTGGTGGCGGCCATGGGGCTAAACAAAGCCTAATTCACAAACTTGTTCCCTAAGTTTACCTACTAGTATATAAGGAGGGGTAGGTTCTAGGGTTTCATACACTTGTGCATTGAATTAACCCTAGATCTCTCCTCTCCTATCTTTGTCCTTAATTCGGCCGAGCACCCCAAGTAAGGGAGTTCGGTTTCGTTTTGCTTAAACGAGGACTTGTGTTAGATCTAGCAATCGCTTGATTCGTTTGGTTAATTCGTGTGTACAAGAACGTGGTTGTAAGACATTATTCTTACACCAATAAGTACTTCTTTGGTTTGCTTTGCTCGAGGATGGTTTTGCTTTGCTCGAGGGATTTGATATTCGCAAGAGGTACGTTACGCATACTTTCAGTTAATTAATTTATTTGTTATGATCTTAAGTCTTCCGCTGTTGTACTCTTGATGTTTACTTATTTATTGTATGTTATATATTTTATAAACTCAACAGTGGCATCACGAGCCTTGTATAACAAGTAATTAATTACTGAAACACATAATTAAAATAAACATGAATGTGTTATTATTTGTATGCTTAGATCTAGGGTTTGCAAAACCTAAACCCTAATTTTGAGGGGGCGTTTTTTTTATGGTGCCCTAATTAGGGTTTTGTAAACTATTGTTTTAATTGGATTAGAAACCCTAAGATGCATGCAACTTTATGTGTATATGCGTAACTTTGATTAATTGCATTAATTGTTAAGTGTAATTTTATATCCATGATAATTATCTGCATGTTTTATCATGGATTTGCTTTATTGTATGTGTTTCATGTTTAAGTGATATACACTAATTTTTTATAGATCTAAAATTGGGGAAGACCTCAATAATTATTAATTTAATCAATTATGTGCTATGTGGTATGTATTTAATTTTGACTTGCTCAATCGATGAATCGATGCATGTGGTTCACCTTGTACATAGATGAAAACGGTTGAAAGTCTTAATTAAATATATGCATATTGTCAAATCTAGAATTGATTATTAATAGGATTTATCAAACCGTTTGCATGTGGCTATTTGATATGCATGACTTTTATTTGTTATGCATTCATTGTTTATTTGTTTATTTTTATAAATACTTGCTTGTTTGTTATGTGTAACAAGGGTATTTTACAAGAAAAAATAAACTGACCTAAACAATGGTGAAACATGTATTTTAAGACTAGTAATCATAATCGTTTAATTGATTGATGACTTTGGTACAAATGGTCTGAACGGCTCACCCATGAGAATGAACTACTAAAGGGGTTTAAAGAAGCGCACAGTATCAAACTGAAAGGATGTCTTAGGTTGTGCTTTAGCGCGCACTGGTCCTCTGCCTGTAAGTTCGAGTGGAGCTACTTAGTAAGCCATTAAATGTGCAAGCTCATCTTAAGGCCGAATTAGTTTAATTCCATGCGCCACTTCGGTGGTAATTATCCGAAACACTAAGTGTTTACACTTATGCAAAAGTACGGTATAATGGATGATAATTAACACTAAATTCCTTGATTGGTGAACCCAATACCTCAATTAAAGTTTGATGATGAAAAGCTTATACATTAAAACAAGATATAAATGTTTTAATAAAAACTATGCTACAAAGATGAATGCATGACATCTTTGTACATATTTGATTTAACATCAAAACTATTACCCTTTAATTTAAGTTATATGCCATCCAATGAATCGGAAACACCTAAGATTACTTTCTATTTGCGTGAGAACGTGACTTAGATCTTAATTGAAGGGTAAAATGTCCACGTGTCGTGAGAACGGGCATGGACGATTTTGCAGTTTCTTAAGTTGGACAACTTAATTGAGTTAGGCAGTGAGAACTGGCAACTCAAGGCATAAGATGGGATAAAACATGTTTACATGGCGATTGATATTGGCTATATGTAAATCCCATAAATCTAGGAATTGCAATTGATATTGGCAATTGAGCAAAAGCTCTACCATTTTGTATAAGGTTCATTACTAGCAGATCAACTGACGTAATGAAATTATGACAATTTGGATCCTAGTTTTCAATAAATATTAATTGGTTATATGAATATGAACCTTGGGTATTTAATTGTTTATTGAAAAGGAAAATTATCAAAATACTAATTATGGTTTTTTGAACTTTTTCTGTAGATGGCTCAATCTGATAACACTATGAGCTTACTGAGTGCCGCTTTCAAAGATATGATTGGAAGGGACAAGCTGACTGGCCCTAATTTCAATGATTGGCATCGTTCACTTAGGATCATCCTTCGTGTTGCCAAAAGGGTTGAAATTTTGACTACACCTCTGCCTGATGCTCCTCCCAACACGGCAACGCTCTTGAATTAGAGGTATATCGTGTTGAATATGAGAAGCACAATGATGTGGCGTGTCTAATGCTTTCGGGGATGTCTGCTCAATTGCAAAAACAATTTGAGCACTATCCGCCTATGAGCATGCTAGATGAACTCAAACGTATGTTTGAGAAGCCACCGGCAAATGAACCGTATGAACTTATTGAAAAGGTTCATAGTTGCAAGCAAGATGTTGGCAAATCTGTCTCCGACCACGTCCTAGAGATGAAACATCACTTGGACCAATTGGAGAAGCTCGGCTGTGGTTACTCGAATGATGTATGTGTCGGCCTCATCAATCACTCCCTTAATCAGATCGGTTTGGTGATTTTTTCCGAAATTTTAACATGCATTGCACGGGGAAGACAGTGAATGAGTTACATGCAATGCTTGTAGACTACGAGAAGAGATTGCCAAAGAAGGCTCCTACACCTGCTGTATTCGCAATACAGGGTGGTAGGGTGAATAAGCCTAAGCCGCGCATAAGAAAGGGAAAGCAAAAGGAAAGGGGAAGCAAGTTGTCATCCCACCAGCTCCTAAGAAGAACCCTGGAAAGAAAAAGGAAAATCCTAAGAAGGATTTGTCTTGCCACCACTGCAACTCACCGGGTCACTGGAAGCGGAACTGTCCAGTTTATCTGAATGAGTGCCTTCAGAATAAAAATAAGATGGTGCCTAGCTCATCGGGTATTTTTATGTTTGAATTATTTTCTTTTCCTCATAAGCAAAACTCCTGGATATATGATACAGGATGTGGTACTCACATCTGTAATACATCGCAGGGACTTAGAGGGGCAAAGAAGCTGACCTGTGGAGAAATATACTTGTACGTTGGAAATGGAAAGCGTGCAGTAGTCGAAGCCATATGGACTTTTGATTTAGTGTTGCCTTCGGGCTTAATTTTAGAACTAAATAATTGTCATTATGCACCCTCCATTGTTAGGGGTGTTATTTCAGTTTCTTTGTTAAAAGATATTGGTTTTGTGCACACTTTTACAAGTTATGGAATTTCAGTTTCTTTAAATAATGTTTTTTACTTTAATGCAATTCCTATGCTTGGTGTATTTGAAATTGATATGGATGGTTGTATATCCAATGAAAATAATTCGTTGTATAGCATTAGCAATAAGAAGAGCAAGTTGAACTGTGACTCTTCTTATCTTTGGCATTGTCGCCTTGCCCATATTGGCAAGAAACGCATGGAAAAGCTGCAACACGATGGGCTTTTACAAACGGTCAATGATGAATCATTTGACAAATGCGAGTCTTGCATTGCTGGGAAGATGACTAGGAAACCTTTTTCACCACAAGTGGAAAGGGCTTCTGATCTACTTGGATTAATACACACTGATGTGTGTGGTCCACTTAGACATGTGTCAAAACGTGGTGCTTTCTACTTCTTAACCTTTACGGATGATTTCAGTCGTTATGGTTATGTTTATTTACTTAAACATAAACATGAAGTCTTTGAAACATTTAAGGTTTTCAAGAGTGAAGTAGAATTACAACTCGGTAAGAAGATTAAAGCTCTTCGATCCGATAGAGGTGGTGAGTATGTAAGTCAAGAGTTCAAAGATTACTTAGCTGAGTGTGGAATTATCCAGCAGCTCACATCTCCTTATACTCCACAACAAAATGGTGTATCTGAAAGGAGAAATCGTACCTTACTTGACATGGTACGATCAATGTTTGAACTTACGACTCTACCTTTTACTTTTTGGGATTATGCCCTTGAAACTGCTATTCGCATTTTGAATATGGTTCCAACAAAGAAGGTTGTTAAAACTCCATATGAAATATGGACTGGAAAAACTCCCAACTTTTCTTACTTAAAGGTCTGGGGATGTGAAGCGTTTGTTAAACGTGACACACCGATAAGCTCCAAGCATCTGTTAAGTGTATCTTTGTATGATACCCTAAGGAAACTATGGGTTACTACTTTTACTACCCAGCTGAGAATAAAGTCTTTGTGGCTAGGTATGGAGATTTCCTTGAAAGGAATCTCATATCTCAAGAACTCAGTGGGAGAGTATATGATCGGGAATATGATCAAGAAGATACAACACCTTCTAAAAATACTAGCCAACTTCAAGAAGAACCTGAAAGCTTAGGTGCTCCTCCTGAAGTTGTTCCCATTCGTAGGTCCGAAAGGACTATACGTGCACCTGACCGTCTATGTCTTAACGTCGAGGTGGAGGAAAATATGGTTGGGGATCTTAATGAACCTGCCAACTATAAGGCTGCCATGGCTGATCCTGAAAAGGATAAATGGCGGATTGCTATGAATGGGGAAATGCAATCCATGAAAGATAATGAAGTTTGGATTGAAGTTGACCTTCCTCCCAATGCGAAAATCGTTGGAAGTAAGTGGATCTTCAAGAAGAAAACTGACATGGATGGCAATGTACACACCTACAAGGCTCGTCTAGTGGCTAAAGGTTTTACTCAAACCTATGGCATTGACTACAAGGAGACATTCTCTCCTGTAGCGGACATAAGAGCTATTAGGATTCTCATAGCTATAGCTGCACACTATGACTATGAGATTTGGCAAATGGATGTCAAAACCGCTTTTCTGAATGGTCGTCTAGATGAAGACATCTATATGGCTCAGCCGGAAGGGTTTGTGAATCCATTGTTTCCTAACCGTGTATGCAAGCTTAAGAGGTCCATTTATGGACTAAAGCAAGCATCAAGGCAATGGAATAAAAGATTCGATGGAGAAATCAAAGGTTTTGGATTTACTCAGAATCTTGATGAGCCATGTGTATATCACAAAGCTAGTGGGAGTCATGTTACTTTCCTTGTTCAGTATGTCGATGACATATTAATCATAGGAAATCATATACCAAGTCTAAATGAGGTGAAAACCTATCTTGGTAAATGTTTTTCAATGAAGGACTTAGGGGAAGCAGCATACATCCTTGGAATCAAGATCTACCGGGATAGATCAAGGCGGCTAATTGGTTTAAGCCAAAGTGCTTACATTGACAAAATATTGAAGAGATTCAATATGCAAAATTCCAAGAAGGGATTTTTGCCAATGCAAGTAAATCATGGTTTGAGCAGCCAAGGCTATGCTTCAACACCTGCAGAGGTGGCGCGTATGAAGAAAGTTCCTTATGCTTCGGCTGTAGGATCTATCATGTACGCGGTGCGATGCACAAGGCCTGATGTGGCGTTTGCTCAAAACTTGACCAGTCGGTATCAACAGAATCCGGGTGAAATTCACTGGAATGCTGTTAAGCATATTCTCAAGTATCTTAGGGCTACAAGAGATATGTTCATAGTGTATGGAGGAAATCCAGAAGCAGAACTGTCTGTTACAGGTTACTGCGATGCATCCTGGAAGTGTGACAAAGATGATACGAAGTCTCAGACGGGTTACATATTTGTCATCAATGGAGGTGCTGTGGATTGGAAGAGTAAGAAAGCACAACACTTGCAATGTATGCTACAGAAAGTGAGTACATAGCGGCGTCTGAGGCTGCCATGGAAGCTGTTTGGATAAGGAAGTTTGTTTCGGGCTTGGTGTTATGCCGTCGATTGAACATCCTATTAAAGTATATTGTGACAATTCAGCTGCAATTACTTTTGCTCATGAACCTGGAGTCATGAAGGGCACCAGACACTATCCTAGACAATATCACTATGTTCGAGAGCAAGTCGAGATAGGTGAAATTGAGTTACTCAAAGTTCACACAGATGATAACCTAGCAGATCCGTTAATGAAGGCCTTACCTGGTGAAAAGCTTAATCATTTGTCTGATAAGTTTGGACTTCGTTTAGCTAGTAGTTTCATGCCCATCTGTGACTAAGTATTTTAGATAAAAGGATATTGTAAACATTATTATTGAAATGAAATAAAGTATTTTGTTATGTTTATTATTCATTTATTATGATGTTGTCCTATATTTACATGTTTAAATCCTTGAATAACTTAAGTTATTCTAAATAGTCCGTTGTCAATCAATAACATGGGAATGATATTGAATTAAGACAAATCTGAGTATTAGTTAGAATATACTTGAAAGTATATTGATGCGTAGCATGACTAATTTCGGATGATATTCAATGAATTGAGTATAGGACTTATCCCACTCACATGATGATACTTTATGGATCTTTGTCATTAAGTATATCATGGATATTTATCCTCTGACTTGAGATACAAGAGATATGTCATGGATGTAGTGCATTTTTGTGAAGCAATCTAACGCTACACGTAACTGGTAGTTATAAGGGTTGTTTTCGAAGTGTTGCAAATTTATGAATCCTGCTTGTAGTCAAAATGGGATTTGTTTCCTTCAAATTCATTTTGAAGTATAATACTACTGGGCCCCTCGTAGGATTGTTAAGATGTTTGTATGGCCATACCCAAGGTCTTCTGTTTAGAAGAATTGGTAATCTTAATAAATCATAAAGCGAGAAACAGAATAGTTAATTAAGAAATGAGTAAGATCCATATTCTTATTAACATGGTATTAGAAACAAAAGGATGAATATGATGATGAATCATCAAACTTGGTTTTTCTCCAGAAAACCATACACGAGTTGTACCGGGGGCATTGGCGTGTTGCTAGACGCTAACCAATGTCATTTCACGTTTTGTAAACATATCCAAGTGGAAGCTGTTGGAAATGTATATATTTACAAACATGTGAATGTCCGGATTCGAACTCGTGACCACAGGATTGCACACATTAGCGAATGAGAATTAAAGTTAATAATTAATGTTTATGTTTACGATTAATTATTACACATTAAGTCCGGTTAACGATCGTTAAGTATTTAACGGAAAAATGACTAACGACCGTTAAATGGAAAAGAGAAGGACTAGAATTGGAAACTTGGAAAAGTTAAGGAATGGGCTTTGGGCTTGCATTGGTGGCGGCCATAGGGGTTTCCTAATTCACAAACTTGTTCCCAAGTTCCACTAGTATATAGGAGGGTAGTTCTAGGGTTTCATACACTGTGCATTGAATTAACCCTAGATCTCTCCTCTCCTATCTTTGTCCTTAATTCGGCCGAGCACCCCAAGTAAGGGAGTTCGGTTTCGTTTTGCTTAAACGATGACTTGTGTTAGATCTAGCAATCGCTTGATTCGTTTGGTTAATTCGTGTGTACAAGAACGTGGTTGTAAGACATTATTCTTACACCAATAAGTACTTCTTTGGTTTGCTTTGCTCGAGGATGGTTTTGCTTTGCTCGAGGGATTTGATATTCGCAAGAGGTACGTTACGCATACTTTCAGTTAATTAATTTATTTGTTATGATCTTAAGTCTTCCGCTGTGTACTCTTGATGTTTACTTGTTTATTGTATGTTATATATTTTATAAACTCAACATCAAGTAGCTCACAACTATAGTCACAAGTGTCGAAACTCGATTACGTCCTATCCAATCCACGACATACAACGTTATGACTTTCTTTTTATGCTTTTCCTTTTCGTGGTAAAAAGTATTTTAGAGTTTTAATACAACACGACTATTATTTGTTTTTTTTTCTTCTTTCTATAAACATTTAAAAGCTTTCATATGAATCAGCTTCTTAATATATCAGAATTTGACTCTTTACAATGTTATGTTAATCTTGGTAACTTATTTTGACTTGCATTTTTGCTAAAACGCTGGCGAATCGATCGCATTTTTGCAAGAACTGATGACATTCGCTCAGAATTAAACACAAAGGATATGTTTGTCCAGAGGCGGATGTATGTGTTATAAAGTGGTGCCCGGGAACCACCTTGCATGACGAAATCTTTTAGAAGCGATGTTAAAAAAAAAATAGGAACCATCTTAGAAATTATTTGGGAACTACCTTATGAATTTTTTTGAAAAATACTTTACTTTTAGTATAAAATATTGTTTGCCCAAATATCAAATAACCCAAATAATTAGCCCAACTATTAATTTATAATTAACTTAAACAATAATACATGCAAAGTCCATCATTGGCAGTTAGGTCTTGTGGAGCAACGAGCCAACGAAGGGTCAGAAAGGAACTCACGTATTTCATTCCACAAGACAAAAAATTATTTGTAAGTTATTGTTTTTAAATTTATTTATTATTTTTAATTTCTGTGACTAATTAAATGATAGTATGTTATGTAATTGTATCATTGATCTAGTGTATTGCTACAGTATTATTTATTTTGTAGGGTTTGTTGTTTAGGACTTTAATTAGTCTTTAGGTTAAGATGTTATGCATCATGTGATTACCGATCAAGAGTTTGAATTTTGGTATTTGTTTTAGTTAAAATATTGAAGTTCTTAACCAAAAAAGGAGCATCAAGTTCAACCTCTAAAGATGGAGATAAGGAGCAAAGAAAGTATATGAAAATTGATTTAAAAGATCTTCCCTTTGATCCGAAAGATCGAAAAAGTATAGACGAGTACCATGTAAATCAACGAGATGAGATTAGACGAGCATATTTGATTAATAGGCCTTTCCAACCTAAAAATCATAATTTCAAAGTTAGGGATATTGGAGGTAAACCTCGTCGATTTGTTGCTTCATGGTTTGATGATTATAAATATTGGTTGGAATATAGTGTAAAAAAGGAAGCTGCTTTTTGCTTATGTTGATATCTATTCAAATCCGATATAAAGAATCAAGGGGGTTCGAATAGTTTTGTAAAAGGTGGATTTAGAGCTTGGAATAGGAAAACAGGGCTAAATGAACACAATGTAGGAAAGCCACACATTCTTGCAGTAGAAAAATGCCAAAGCTTGATGAACCTAAAACAATCAATCACAACTGCCTTTGATAATCAAACTTCACTAGAAAAAGATGAATACTATATCCGTTTATGTTGTTCAATTGATGTTGTTAGATTCTTATTAAGACAAGCATTATCTTTTTGTGGTCATGATGAAACGGAAGAGTCACATAACAAAGGTAACTTTCTTGAACTTTTAAGATGGTTAGGCAATCGATGCGATCTAGCGTGGCATGCGGCACTAAAGAAAGCTCCAAAAAATGCAAAAATGACATGTGGTAGTATTCAAAAAGATATTGCAACCACATGTGCGGATGAAATAATCAATGCTAGTAAAGTAGAGCTTGGAGATGATTTGTTTGCAATTTTAGTAGACGAGTCATGTGATGTGTCTTGTAAAGAGCAAATGGCATTGGTTTTACGGTTCGTAACTAGAGAAGGGGAAGTTGTGGAAAGGCTTGTTGGTGTTAAGAAGGTTGAGGATACTTCGGGCTTGGCACTAAAGAATTATGTTTCTGAAATGCTAGGGAAAATGAAGTTGAGTCATACTAGAATCCGAGGACAAGGTTATGATGGAGCTAGTAACATGAGTGGTGCATTCAATGGCTTGAGGACCTTAATTCAAAACGATGCACCATCCGCATACTATGTTCATTGTTTTTGTCACACCCCCAAATTACCTGTTTTACAGCGGAATGGAATACCTTGGGAAGGACTGTCATAGCATCAAAGTTACAGTTATATCGAACGACCTAAAGTGTCGTTTTGAAAATATCGTTTGATTCATTAAAATAATCAGAGTTTACAAACATTAGGTCCCAAAAGATTTCCAATATACCAAAACGAGTTTGTTACAATCACACGATAGTTAAGTGCATAAAAATAGGTGAGACGCGTCGACACCGCGACTCTATGATAAGTCCACATGCATGCCATGAAGTAAATGCCTTAGATACATGAGATAAAACATGCTAAAAGTGTCAACACAATGGTTGAGTGAGTTCATAGAGTTTGGTTAACAAATAGAGCTTTTAAAGAGCGATCATGCAACAAAGGCAAAGTTTTGGTCATTTAGAATAGTCCACAAAGCAAAGGCATCGTAAATCCACTCAGTTCCAAGTTCCACCCATACAAAACTTGCAACCTGTGTGTTCACAACCCACTGCCAAAATATGTCTAGTTTATGTTCAAGCACACGCGGTCAAATGATTTCACAAAGCAAAGGCATTGTAAATCCACTCAGTTCCAAGTTCCACCCATACAAAACTTGCAACCTGTGTGTTCACAACCCATTGCACAAAATATAGTGTATCAAGTAGTCAAGTATAAATAGTCATAATAGTTCACAATATAGTACCACGTATATAATAATGTATGCCAGGCAAAGCCCCTAGAATAAATAATATGCGTCCCGTAACATAGTGGACGAGAGGTTGGCCGACCTCTAATAGCGCTATCCATACTACCTACTAATAGGAGACTAACAATGCGAATGTACGAACTGTACATCATACAACTATTATATACAATTAAGAACACTCCGAACATGGGAGAATTTGCCTGCTCGCAACAGGGGAGACTTTGGGTCAAGAACGCTCCGTAACATAGTGAGACGTTCTGCTCAAAACATGGGGAGACTTTGCTAACTCCACCGATAAGGCGAGAATTATTGAGAACGCTCCACCAATAAGGCGAGACTTTATAGTGATGCTCCGAACATGAGAGACTTTATAGTGATGCTCCGATCATAGGAGACTTTAGGTCAAGGTCATAACATGTACGGTTCAATAAGTTCAAACAAGTCATAAGTTTGTATTTAAGTTCAAGGGTTCCGTTCAAAAGTTCGTAATTAAGTTCAAAGATTTAAGTCGAGTTCAAAAGTTCAGAACAATCAAAGAGCTCGAATAATATCAAAAGGGTTCAAGATAGTCGAAGCGTTCAAAATCACGTCAAACAAGTTTAAAATATATCAAAAGGGTCCTTGTACAAGTTAAAAGAGTTTAACTATATGTCAAAAGGTTCATATCAAGTCCATGTGTTCACTTATACGTTAAAGGATCCAAATCAATTTAAAAGAGCTCAAATATACATGTCGAAGGGTTCAAAATCAAGGAAAGTGTTTCAACTAATAGCGTTCATAACATAGTGATCAATTTAGTTCGGGCATAATCTACTTACGCACACATAGAGTGAAACAAAAGATATTTAAGTTCATATAAATGCAAAGTAAAAGCAAGTAGTTGATCATGTATCTCCCCCGAAGAGTTTATAAAACAATTAAACGAGTAAAAGTGGGGCTACGAACTCACCTGTTGCAATAGTTATGATGACAAAGTGGATGCACAGAAATGAGGTGCGATCTCTATCCGCAACCTAATATGAATGATGTGCTCTAAAATAAGTCATGAAACAATGTCGTGCATGCAAACTCATATGATATCCATACCACTTGTACACTTTTGAAAATAAAGTTTATCGTCGAAATATAATCTTATAACGTCTTGACCATTTTTAAATTACTTTACATGTATTTATGTAGAAATGATATCCGACGATAATCATTTAGTGATTTATTAAGAGAATATAACTTTTAGTAAAATAATGTCGTTGAAATATCCATGAAAGTGACTAAAACGGCCTCTAAAAGCTAGTCGTAAAATGGTGCACGTCGAGCGTTAGGAAACAAACTCAACGGTTTTGGAAGCTCGTATGATAATCTCAAAGTTTTAGTGTTTAAGTTTTCATCCTAGAGGTCTCGATCACAAAGAAAAATATAGGTTAAGTATGGTACTTTAGTCCAAAGTATAGTTTAAGGATGGTTTTCGGCCAAGTTTGAGTAACCATAATTAAGTCATTACAACTCCGCTAGACAAACGGATTAACATTTTGGAAAATATACTTGGCGAACTTACTTTTATTAGAAGACATCACTTTATAAAAAGTTCTTCATTAATGTTAAAAATGACCTTCAACTTGGTCTCTAGTTTTGCCGGAATATTTGCCTATTAGAAATAATAGTTTTTCTTATATAATAAAGTTACGGCAACTTTTGTAAACGTGTATAATTTAATCGTTACAAATCCGTTTTCTACGTTTTAAAGGTCCTTAGCTTTGTATCAAAGTATACTAACATATTTTGACAATTGAAATAATTTACAACGCCCAAGCTTCATTTTTGACTCGTACAAAATAAGCAATACATGCTGAAATTTTCAGAAAATTATAGTTTTCGTCGCCAACTTGAAAAATTCATAACTTCTTCGTTATAACTCCGTTTTAACCCGTTCAAGCTGCCACGTTTTCGTTTTAAAGTGTATTTTCTAAATATCTAGGCCATAAATTTTACCTACTGTCGGATTTTCCAGATTTTGAAAATAAGGACAGACCCTTTTGCAAACTTGTCGAAACGAGTTTTTCTCGCGCCAAACCTATTCTAACCCATTCAAAACAACTCCGAAGCTATTCTAATCCTACCATACACCTTCTTAGGGTGTCATGGGTTCCTAGACATCACCAAAAATAATATATAACAAGGAGTAATTATAGGATGACTTATATATACATAACTCTTAAAATCAATGACAAAGTGGTATAAACCTCATGAGACTTGCATGTTTTCTCAAATAAAAATGAAATGACCATAACAATGAATATGAAATATTATGATGAATATGAATGCTTACTAGTAACTTGATGAGGTTTATGAGAACAAAGGATTTTTCCTAATCACCCTAGGTTTTTATTTCAAAACCTATACAAAGAGTGTAACTAGAGTATAATAATCTTGTCTAGAAAATTTTATGATGATCCTCCTTTGATCCTTGTGGCTGCCGGTTTTGGAGAGAAAAGAAAGCAAGAGTTTGATCTTCTTTTTTTTTTTACTTGTGAAAATGAATGAAAGAGTTTGATTAGATTTTAGTATAATATACATATACTTGAGATATTTAGCCAAAAACCACATGACTCACCCTCCCTTGTCGACAAGGGAGGTTAGTCATTCACTTGATATGTATTTTTTTTAAATAAGCTTAAGTGTAATGTTTAGTAAGTTAATTGAAGTTAAATGATAAGTTGTAGTCACATTTGAGTATATAGGGTAGCGTTAGTTAAAATAAATTTTCACAGGTCAAGATAAAATATATTGAGGTCATAAAATTATAAAAATACATTTCTTGCAAAATTTGAGTGAAATAATAATAATCGTGTAGAATTTAAGAAAACCGTCGTAATTATATAAATATAACAATTTATATACAAAATAAATTTAAAACACTGGGTAAACTCATAATATTATTTTTATAAACTTAATATGAGTATAAAAATATATCGGGATAATTTTTGGAAGTAACGGATCAATTGTTCAAAATAATTAATCACGCGATAACGTTTATTTAATAAAAGTTATACGTTTAACGTAAAATGCAAAACCATGCATGAACTAATATGATGACAATGATGTTAATGAAATGTAGACTAAACTTAGTCTATATGAAATGTCCTCGATGATATGATCATGAATTCACAGCTAAACCATTACGGTTACGTGAATTTGATGCTCGTAAACCTAGTTCACGAAAAATGATAAATAATGAAGCATGAGTAATGTTTTGAGAATGACCGGAAATTGAGAATTGTGACAGTTTTTCTCATCAATTACAACCACCAGTTGTATTTGTTGCAAAGAATCATGGTAAAATTAATGATTTCTTTTTTACCATTACTCGTTTGTTGAATCTTATTGGATCTTCGTATAAGCGAAGGGATAAACTAAGGGAGAAACAAGCAACCAACATTGTAGCATCATTGGCACAAGGTTTGTTTTAATTATGTACTATTTAATGATAAGGGTTGTTTTTATTATTTTTTTATTTTGTATTATAGAAATCATGTACTTGAGCTATCACTAAATAATTTATTGTACAATTGTTTGTTTAGGTGATATTGAAAGGGGTAAAGGGAAGAATCAAGAATACGGTGTAAAAAGGCCATGTGACACTAGATGGGGCTCTCATTATGGTTCACTATTAAATATCAAGAAAATATATCCTTCAATCTGTGAAGTACTTCAAGACCTTGGCGTTGATAGTAGTGATCAAGACAATAGAGCCGAAGCACTTCGTGTTTTAAGAAAAATCAAAACATTTGATTTTGTGTTTTGTTTACACTTGATGGTTGACATCTTTGGGGAGACATATGGTTTAAATAAAACATTACAAAAGAAAGACCAACAAATTATTAATGCAATGCATCAAGTGAGGACTTCTAAAGAAAGATTACAAGACATGAAGAATGGAGGAACCTCTTATCCAAAAGGTTACTTTATTTTCTGAAAAATATTATTGTGAACTTATAGATATGAATGGTGCATATTTTGATGGAATAAGTCGCCGCATTGGTTCAAAGGTTAGAAATTTCCACTATAATATAGTTGATGTATTTGTTTGAGTAGTTCATACAAACAATATGATATTAACTATTTTTTTAGGTTAACAACTTGAACCATTACCAAGTTGATATACTTTAATCGGTTATTGATATGCAACTTCAAGAGCTAAATCATCGTTTTTACGAGGTGAACACGAGACTACTTACTTGTATGTCTTCATTGTACCCAAGTAAGTCCTTTGAAGCATTTAAAGTCGACGATCTAATAGAATTGGCTACTTTTTATCCGGAAGAGTTTCCAACACCTTATGATTCACTTGAATTAGAACTTAGACGTTATATTGTGGATGTAAGCGGAGATAAAGAGTTTGCTACCTTGATGGATATTAAAGATCTATGCAAGAAGATGGTTGAAATAAAGAAAAATGAAATCTACTCAAATGTATATCTTCTCATCAAATTAATATTGATTTTGCCGGTTGCAACTTCTACCGTGGAGCGTATGCTTCGCAATGAAGCTCATTAAGAGTGATCTACGCAATAAAATGGGGATGACTTTATGCATGATTGTTTAGTCTCGTATGTTGAAAAGGATATATTAGAAGGCATTAGTAATGATACAATCATTGCTCGTTTTCAAGTTATGAAACCTAGGAAGACGCAAGTGAAAGTGAAATTTTTAACGTATTAACTATTATGTTACAATTCTATGTTTAATCTTTTTTTTTATTATCGCATCTTGTAATATTGGACCCGATCTCGACCCGAAAATTGACCGGTTGGTTGGTTGACCTATTGAACTTTTTGACTGGACCAAATCAAGGAACCACTTTAGTTTTCCGCCACTGTGTTTGTCGAAATAGGCTGCAACTGAGGTTAAGGCAGGGCCAGAGCCGGAGCTTATATTTTCAAAAGTTATTTAGTCAATTAGTTGAAGTTGAAGTTTATTAACGTAAAATCGTATAAAAATACATCAAATTATTCAGATATATTTCTAGCTTTTGCGTGATAATCTACTACTATATTTTGAAGGGTAGTTAAATAATCTGAGTAACTATAAGTCCCCATAAGCCTGTTTCAACTGGCTTGAGCTTATAGAGGTTTGTGGCTTATAAAAGGCTTTCTTAAGCCTGTGCAACAAACAAAGCTTAATTTATAAGTTAGTTTATCTTAAAAGCTCAAGCCTCTATAAGCCTCACGCCTAACATATATTTTTTTTTTTTGGGGGGAGGGGGGATGTGACTATCAAAATATAGTTAGAGCCATCTTTACAAGAAAAAAAAAGACATTATGTCGAATTTTTGTAGTAGTAAACTAGCGACTTTTTCGTCACTGAAATTGACAAATTTGAATGTCAGATAAAATACATGGTAGACCTATATCGAAAAATTGTAAGAAAAACTATTCAAACTTGAATCACTGAAAGCTAAACAGAGTATCCGTACATCGCTTGCACATGCCTTACAAGTTACAAATGTATCTACATCGAACTGAGAACATACCTCGTATACACATGACGTGTGTAATGTCTATAAGAAGAAGAAATTAAATGATACAAAAAATATGATCGTTGCAAATAAACAAGAAAAAAAAAAAAAGGAGAAAACAGTAATCAACCCCGCAATATAGAACACCAGAAAACACCTCTATTGTTAAAACTAGTTTACAGCTATCAAGAGTAGCTATCTTTGCCATCTGTGACATCGACCATGAGTTTCTAACAGTATGTTGCAAAAAGTATCTTGAAATGAGTATAACTATGTTACCGAACTGGATCGAAAACCTGACCCTTCATCTATAAATACAATGCGACAACATAACCCTAAAACAACTTTCACCTATGAAATTCACAAAGAATATTGAGGTTTTTGGAGGATGTGAAAAGGGTAACAAAGAGCATTCTGCTATTATACGTTGTGTCGCAAAAATTCCTTACTCGTATTACACGTTTTAATTTTCTTTATTGAATATCTCAATCGTGTGTATTGCAACTATGAATTCTTTATTGAGTAAATAGCAAAAATCATCCTTGTGGTTTGGCCAAATTGCACGTTTCGTCCTTGTGGTTCATTAAGTGCAAAAATTGTCCGGATTTGACACTGTTACGTTCACTTTTGGTCCTCCATCATTGCAAAAACAGTCCTTGTGGTTTGCCAAATTTCACTGTTGAAGGACCAAAAGTGCATGTAACAGTGCAAAATAAGGACGATATTTGCACTTATTGATTTACAAGGACGAAACATGCAATTTGACCAAACCACAAGGACGATTTTTGCAATTTACTCTTCTTTATTCAATGAAAGTATGAATGTTTGATTTACGATGATTGTTGCACCTGTTAGAAATTTTGGTCGACAAAAGTGACTTTTGACCACATATATAAGTAATAATTTATAGATTCGTGTTCTCTTTGAAGAGAGCTTCTCAATGAGAATTTATGTGTCTAAAATGGAGTTGATATAAATGAGATATCGTGTCTCAAATTAGACATTCGTACCATGCTTAAAAGGGAAAATTGGTTTGTTTTCTATCATACATCGATGTACTCTAAACAATAATATGAAAATGCTCGTTCTTTCTTCTAGGTCAAAATTCACATAAAAAATATTTTTAGGCGACAAAGAATAGGAAAATCATAAGGAAAACAATCAGTATAAAGAATATTTTTATCATAAGCCATCTGTTGGATGATATACCATTGAGGTACCTCATTAGTTGCCCTTGCGCCCCTTCTACATTAGCCAGTGTATCTTCCATGTTCTCGTCGATCCTGTCATATAATAAGATTTTTTGTTCATTTAGTAAACTATTTAAGAGCTTTTCCGTATATCTATAAAAACAAAAAGGAAATATAGAAGAAAAAATAGCTCTTCCGCAACATTCTCAATAGCAGAATAAGTACCCATTATTGTTGATTCGGACCAAATTGGAATCTATTGTCATAACACGGTCTTATCCCATTAGTTGTTGATTACAAGTGCTATGAATAATTGTTGCCTTTGAAAACTCAATAAGCTATAAGATAATTTGTAAAATATACAGAATTACTTAAAACGATTTGATTAAATGATACAAGGATTTATTGCCAAATACACAAATCAGGTATGGTTCGACTAAGCCAATTAGAATTGTCTCACTTATAACTTCATTAATGATATCAAATCGAAGTTCCAAAATTCTGAATTATACAATTTCTGAAACTACAGTAGTACCATAATATTAGTAATGACAGTAAGGCAGTTTAATGAGCTATGTGTCATCTTATTTTGATATTACAAACTGGGCCTTCTCAGTAAAAAGGGCCCGACTAGATCAGACGACCAGTATTGTAAAATTACTCGTTTTGGCTGTTTCCCTACCTGGCCCAACCGGTCCATTTTGGTACCTAGTCAATGGGACATAATGAGGCATTGTTTCACATAATGCCTTTCCTATCTAACCCTTTAATGACCGTATCATGCATTTAACTGGGTATACAATATAATATTCTTGATGGTATCTGTATTTGAAAGCATGGTACAAGACTAACCTGAGAAACCATGGTTGCCAATTGCGTAAAAATGCCGCTCAACTCATGAATGGTTGACTCAACACTGTGAAGAGCCTCAGCTCGGCTCTGCATGTAATCATCCTGTACCGGGATCATCTGTTGCTGCTGTTGACTTTGTTGCTGTTGTATCAGTGGCTGAGATTCTCCGTCCGCCTGCTTCCTGGAAAGTAAATATTTGACAACAGAATCAAGGGATGACTAGATAGATCACAATTCCAAGGTTTATGTAGAATACATTCATTTATTGAATTTTATGTTCAGAGGAAGTAAGTAAGTCGGCCTTCCGGAAGTATTTAAGGGTTCAACTACGAGATTAGCTGACCATTAACTTCAAGCCTTTGAAGAGTTAAGGTTGTTGGAAGTGCATTTTAGAACCATATGATATTGAATAATCAAAATAAGGTAACTAGTTGTAATGAAACGTGATGCCAGCGATTGTTTTTGTATGTGGCTAAGTACCTAATTACCTACCTGTCCCAAGTGGGACGGGATCACTCAACCACTTGGTTTGGGAGCAATGGATGTGCACTTTTGTTTGAAGATGTAATAATCAGACTATCATTTGTTTTAAAGTGTTCAGCAAATTTTAATTATCTAACAGAACAGAAATTCACATATATGTTGAGGTATTCAAATTAAAAAACCTAACAAATTTATCGTATATAATTCCAACAATTATATTAAATGATCGGCAGCTAGCCTAAAATTGATCTTATAACCTCTAATTAATCATATAATAATCAGAATCACTTTATTACCTGGGAAATAGTGGAGAACTTGAGGAGTTCTTAACCCAAGCAGGAGGTGCATTTGACGCATTATCCGATGATTTATGAGCTAAGGGCTGTTGTCGGGCAAATGGATTTGCAGGATCTTTCGATGTACTCTTAGAAAATTCATGTCTTCTATTTTCACGGTCCTTCAACTTCTGCAGTAGAAAGATCACAAGTTCGACGAAAATGAGTCACGTGAAGAAAGATGTTGCAATTCAAAAATAACAAACAAAAAAAATGGCTATTAGATATAATTAATCATATTTACACCTTTGTCCGCATAGTAAGGACTTCTTTGAACTCCTGTGTGGCACCCATAAGACGATTCTTAAGATTAACAACAACTGTAGTTGAATGGCTACTTGTGTCACTCGAACTGCTTTCGCTTTCTTGTTGTGAATTGCAGACAAGCTGCAAATCCACCACAGCTCCATTAAGGGCAGTAATGTCCTGCTTGATGACAGCAGTCAATTCTTGAATCTCCTTAGTTGGATCGTTAAACTTATTGGTCTGTTTGGCCACTAAAAGAACAGAAAAATATCATGTTAACTTTGAGACAACATGCAACATCCAAAGAAACATACTGTTCAGTTAACTATTAGCTTTATAAAAAAGTATTTCTGATTAGTATATATAGGCATTAACTTTCAATGTTAATCGAAGCCTCTAAGGAGATTCAAGAATTGACTATTTCATTTTTCCTCTGCTTATCAACTCCGGAACGTAACTTAACTGAATAGTTTCACAAAGATCCTATGTGTCAAATTAAGTTATTGAATGTTGATTTCCATTAATAGTTAGACCTGCACAAGAATGTTCTTGCTTCTTCTTGAATTAACTAGCACCAATACAACAGCTTCGGAGTTAAATTTATAGAATCTGGGGTTGAACAAGCAAGACAGTCAACTAGAACTTTTAATCAAACAAAATGACTGTCATAGAAAGATTTAGTCAAATTAAGATGTACCAGTTCGTATATGCAACATATCTAGTAGTAACATGTAACCCCGTAATATCTTCAGTCATTGACAGTACATGACTCCAAAGATCAGTCGCACAATTATGGATAATTGGATATCTAGGTAAATCCTAACTAGGTACAGAATCTAAGAGAATCCTAAGAGATTATATTAGCGCATATTTTGATGTGAACACTTGCATGATCCACTGGAAATGTTATTCTACACTACAAAAAAGTGGCAACCAGAATACACACAGAGCTATAACTTGTTACTTATTCTGGTAGATAGCAACCATAGTTATAGGTGAAGTGATTACCAGACTGATAAATGATAACTATACATCAGCTTACAGGATTTTGCTGGTATTCATCCATTGAAGTGGCCAAACATATTAGGCATTAGTGGGTTGAATTAAAGTTATCATAAAAATTGTCAATATGAGTATCATGCAAATTTCCCATTATTTCCACAAGAAAAGGTTTTGAGAAAATAGACGCTTAAGGTCTCAAATATCATAATCCTAAGTTAATTAGAAATTGATCTATACGCTAACCTCCCTAAAAGGAATAGGGACTTAATTGCACCAACAAACACCACATCAGATTATACTAGAAGGTCAGCTTAGTCAAGTTTTAGATTGCATAGTATTGTTTTAACTCATAGCTTATTTCCCACATGATTTCCATGTGTATTATATCCTAATCAAATGCTACCACACATAAGTTTTAAGTCATGACATGAAGTTAACAGCACATGCTAAATCCCGTACTAAACATCACGTCGCCTTTACTTGATCCCCCAGAGATTTCACATATAGCCCTAGACCTTCATTATCTAGTCCTACAAACAAGTTAATCAACAACTACACACATTTATCTGATCCAGACTATGCCAAATCATTATTACCATCTCCCCAGCAGTTTCACATGAATATACAAAATTTATACCCGTCCATCGACACATGATAATAATAACGTCAACCTTCAACACATTCAACACGATTCACCACCTAAGAAAGCTAACAACCAACGACTCCTCAACATCATAATGATGTACTGTGAGTTTAAGCAAAGTTCCTAACTTTATTATATAGAACTACAAGTAAGCAAAGACACTCTCCTAAGCGCAGGCCACTAAGTCATTTCAAAGCATAACTTCAAAGCTTCCTTCCATAGATTGTCATCGGGTGAAACATTTAGGCTGTGTTTTGCGATAAGCTTTTTAGAGCATTTAGAATATAATGGTTGTTTGCCAACAGACGTTTAGCTTTTAGATTTTGTTAAAACGCTCTTCACAACACTAATAAAAGAAGTGTTCGACTTTTACGTCACACACACATTAATATTACAGCTACATGCTAGCAAACACTTGCGTTAAACAAACAACTCCAATTGTTATCAAAACATAGCCAATATTATCCTCGGGACTAGGGTATTTAATAAGTACGTGCTATTATCAACATTTTACAATTAACTATCTACTAATATCTTATACTAAGGTTGTGTTTGGCGCGTGGCTTTTAGGGGCTTGAGCAGTAAAAATAAGCTAGCTTATAACATAAGCTTTGTTTGTCACACATGTTCATGGAAGCTTTTAAAAGCCATAAGCGTCGTTACACTGAAGTCAATTGAAACAGGCTTACGGGGGCTTATAGTTAGTCAAATTACTTAAATACCCTTTCAAAATATAACGGATTATCACGCCAAACAACTTTAGAAAAATATAAGCTTCGGCTCCCGCTCTAGGTAGGCACGGTTATCAACATTTTACAAATAAGTATCTAATATCTTATACTAAAACAAAGCTATCTTTTTAATGTATAACCTATGCGCAGAGACTCTACTAAGCGATTCTCGGGACATGGGATTAAGTAAGTAACTAAGTAGGCGCGGTTATCGGAACATTTTACAAATAACTATAGCAAACATTTTATTCTAAATTCATAAAATTAACCAAAACACATTAAACAAAGAATAAATAGAATTCTTCTCACATTGCGCGAGTTTCGCAAGCTTTAACGACGTCTGATGAATTCCAGAGCCAATTTTGGAAGCTCTTTTATTAAACTCCGTTTTCGACGCAGCTTTCGACCGTAATCCACCGCTAACATTCACTGTAGAAGGTCTCAATTGTCTAAACTCTTGAACAATGGTATTAAACTCATGTGTTCGATCTCTGTATGATGATCTCATAATACTTTTTATAAAAATTTATTTAAATCAAATTATGAATGCTAATTTTGTTACTATTTGTATGAATTCAAATTGAAATTTTAAACCCTAACTAGATATATATGAATGTGAAATTTTGAATGGATTTGTTGTGTTTGTGTGTATTTGAATGAATCAAGTTATTCGGGTTGAAAACAAGACCCGGTATCTTAACTGTTAAGTCTTTGAATATTCTCGTTTAAATTTTTTCTAGAGTAAACTACACCATTCGTCCTTGTGGTTTACGTTGACCATCAAGTATCATCTTTTAACCAAAAAAATTGCACCGTTGGTCCTTAACTGCGAAACGTTACTCAGCGTTGGTCCCTCACCCTAACTGGTGTGACTAACGGGCGTTAAACCTATTTAAGTGGAGGGTATATTTGTCTTTCCCACCCACAAATAAATTAAAAACATTCTCAGGTCCCACACCACCAACCATATATATCTCTTCTTCAATCACTATACCTACACCTTCCCGCCCACCACCACTACCTTTTCATCTTAATCTTCACCCACCACTACCACCATCCACCAGCAGTCCCGCCACCTCCGGCAACCCTTAAAAACCCCTAAACCAACACCACCCATCTAATTATCTCGTTATATATAAACACCAACACCTCATCTTTATAAAGTCAAACACAAAAACCAACCTACAAACATAAAACACAAACCACCCAATTAAACTTTCGGTTTAATTTGTTAGGGCCCGAAAATCCAAATAAAATTCAAGTAAGCAAACAAGGTTTAAAGAAAATCAATAAACCTCATAAAAGGATGAACACCACTATAAAACATTGTTCCAAGCAAACATAAAACATATACTACCAACACCAAAGTATCAAATCAAAATATGTACAAAACATATACTACCAACACCACATATTGTCACAAATCTACCCACCCTTCACTGTTGCTGCAACATAACCCATCACCCGCCCTTTAATCACACCCTCTCAAAATCAACCTTCCAATCCGAGTTGGTGAGTTAACGAGAGCAAGTCAAACGCCCAGCTGGGTGTGGCTGCGACAACAAACAAACAACACCCTCATGTTGAACCAAAACAAGCCAAACGCACCCCTGTAGGTTTCAAACCCGTGACCTGAGATTACACGGGTTTTAAACCCAACTCGAACACTAAAAACAAATTAAACAAGCACCCACGATGGGAGAAGGTTAGGCAATATGAGGATGAAGGTGGTACAGATGTGGTGATTTGCGAACACAACAAACCTGATGCGATTCTTCTCACTAAACCCTTAATTAAACAAACCATGGCTTCTCCGGGATGGTGATGGCCATGTTGCTGTCGTTCACCAGAGGAGGGAGATAAGAGTAGCGGTTGGTGATGTTAGAGAGAGGAGAGGAGAGTGGAAATGAGATAAAATGTGATTTTTATTATTTATAGAGTGGTGTGGGTGGGAAAAGACAAAAATACTGTAGGATCTTAATATTATTGTGTTGATGATTCGGGTGGTCTAGGATGATCAAAATACATGTTTGCCATAGTTAGAGAGTTAGTAGAGAGAGACGGTGTTCTTGCTAGAGGTTTACACAAAAGTATGGAATATTAGATTGAAAGCACCACCCCCTTCCATGGATGGAAGGGGTATTTATAGTTACAGACAATACGACCTCCTATCGGCCTGTGGATCAGGTATACAGTGGGTAAAGACCCGTCCTTCCTCCACGGAGTTACACTAAACTATTCTACGCTACTAACTAACAAATTAACTACTAAATAACGTAACAAACTACAAGTCTACGAGCTAATATATGCTAGACCATAATTGGGGTGACCGACACTTTAACATGGAATTTTCTAATTCCTAACAATCTCCCCCTAAGGGAGGTCACCCCATGAAATACATTTAGCATCCTAGCATTCTATCTTTGTCTTTAGTTCCAAGCTCATAGACTTCAATTCTTCAAATTCCGCATTCTTTGTGCTTGTGTAGCGATTCTTCATAGTCCGATTATTTTGTACTTTCAGTGGAGGCCTTTTACTGATCCACATCTTTGATGATCTTTGAGCTTTCATTGAGATCATCAGCCACAGTAAATCTCTGGATCACCCTTTGTTGTGTTGCCATCATGTGAAGTTGTGACTTTCGGACCGACATGCTCACACTTTTGAATCATGACATCTTTCCATCAGAGTAACGGAAGCTTTACTAGCTCATGATATTTGCAGCAGCGGCGAAGCATAGTATGAAATATCGAGCCAGTTATGTAGATATGCACCAGTCATGATTTCTTCAAATTAAGTGTGGATGTTGTGAGCATGCGGCTTTGGATTGACTCCTCAATTCTGATCAGCTGCAACCGTCCAAATGTACCTGCAAACAACAATTAGCAATAAAACACACGAAAGTGTCTTTGATCACTTTCGTTGAATTGAGGTACACGGCCCACGGTTCCCCGTTGATCAGTACAAGTACTGCCTGTGATCAGGTAGGATTCCTAAGAATCTCCTTGACAGGGTTTCGTAGCTGTTCTAGCCGTTCTCAAACCGGAACGTCTCAAAGAAGACAACACGGAGTCAGTGAACCAGCAAATTGAGATTCACTGATTGATGAAAAATCGATTTGAAAACAATCACGTATTGCTTGAAGAAAGAGTTTTGCAATACGACGAAGGTTTTATGAGAAAGATCAATTTTCAATCAAAATACTTTTTGTATTAGAGAATGAGTACACATTCGACGTGCTAGCGAAAAGAAGAGATTCGCACATCGAACGGTTTTTCTAAAAGTATTTTTCAATCAGAGATACTTTTTGAATTTGAAAATGAATACACATTCGACGTGCTAGAGAAAAGAAGGTTTGCACATCGAACGGTTTTTCCAAAAGTATTCGTCAATTCCAATCCTGGACCAAGGTTGATTCAAGAGTGAATCGCCCCATCGTTTCTGTCCAGTTGTCACAAGCTTGATCTTTTGCAAGATTTCACATGTCACCCACCAAGAGCTTGTTTGATGTTGGCTCTAGAAGGATTTCCATCTTCATTGTGAATATTTTACATATCACTGGGATGTTCTGGCAATACCACAAGGATAATGCGTAGGACTCTTAATATATATTCTTACTTTCCACAATGTGTGAAACAGCAAGTCTTCAAGAATTTAGTGTCCTAATGAGATATTGTGGATGATCTCTTGGCTCTAGACTCAATAGTGCACATTTGGTTTCCTATATCGGAGACTAGGGAGAGGGTCTCCTTCTTCAATATCAACAATCTCTAAGAGAAAGTCGATAGATTATGTCGGTTCCCCGTGAGAATGAAACAAGCTCTTTTAAGAGGAACTTGAGTGGTTTGGGAAGTTTAGTGCAGTGCGTCACTGGGTCCATGACGTCTTGTCTTCAATACCGGCGTTACCTTAGTAACCACCAGTAGCATATGTATTGAACCCGGTTACTGCCCTAAGGTTGAATTAATGAAGGGCTATTTCTTTTCACCCTTTTTCACATTCATTTCTTTTTCATTCTTCAACCCCTTCAGTGCTTACCGAGACTTCATTACTAGAACCTTGTTGGGTTTATTCTAGTACTAGCTCTGTCTCAGTCCGCACTCTTCCCATATCTCACTTTTCTCCTTTTTCCAATATACCTAAGGACTCTACACTATCTAGTGGATTGTCCCTGGGTAGATCCCTCCGGCTCTGGCGGGATCGTGGGAACAAATACCTAACCTAACCATCCTTATAACTCCATACATAAAGTAAAATGGTCGGTCTTTTGGTACAGTTCATTCTTCCTTGAAACCAATTGAAAAATCATTTGGAAAAACAATCAAGGTACTTGTGATACGAGATCAAAGCATTTTGTACCTTAATAGTTTTGATCATTTTAGAAATGCTCCCCCTCAACATGTGCATATGATATTGAAATTGTTTGGCACATGGAGGCAAGAGTTCTTTGAAATAATTTCTTTGAAATAATTTCTTGATCACATTTTCCTTAGAAAAAGCCATTTGAATTTCTTTGGTAAATTCTCCCCCTCAATATATGCATAGGATAAGAGAAATCATTTTAACACATAGAGGCAAGAGTTCTTTTGAAGCACATCCACGAATCACAAAGGCCATTAAGAAAACCATTTGAAAAATCAATCAAGGTACTTTATAAGTCTCTTTAAAAAAAACTTTCGTACCTCGATAGTTTGTTTGCTCCCCCTCAATATGTGCTTCGAGATTCGAAAGTGTTAAGCACATATGAGAGAGCAGCCTGCACAATTAAATCAAAACGATCACCTTTTATCAAATTTCATTATTAAATCACAAATTCTCCCCCGATCAAAAATATCAAACCCTTTGAGATTTTGGATCCCAAGTGATTTAATACGGTTTAGAAAACATGGGAGAATATGTGGCCTGGTTTAAATACTCATCATGTTTTTGGATAAATCCTCTTCCTCAACATGTGCATTGTGTATGAAATCGTTTGGCACATGGAGGCAGGGGTGCCTTTAAAGGACTAAAACCAATTCCATTTAAACAGATAAGAGATTTAACTCACGATCTCTACCCAGATCAAAATTTCAAACCTTTTGAGATTTGTGATCCCAATTGATTTAAATCATTTAAAAGATTTTGGGGAAAGACGTGGCTTGATTTAACTTTGAAAAATGACAGATAAAGACCATTTTAAGACATTAAAGATTGTTAGTGTCAGGTATGATTGTTTTAAGAGATCTTTAAGTAAAATAAAACAATTTCACAATCAAACAAGAACAGAAAAATTTCATTTTGAAAGATCTTGATTCTAAAGAAAATCATACCATGACATAACATTAAATCTTTAGATCACCACTTATTATCGTACAAGACGGAACTTTTGTGAAGAAACATCGTTTGAAAATATTTTAAATTAAATCACTCTCCCCCTCAATCGATGACCGAAGTCGATAATTGAGTGACTTAAATTTTGATAAGATGAAGTCCGGTGATTTACAAAATTTAGTCCAATATATTTTCAAAACAACATTTTCCATTTTCAAAAACAATATTTTTCAAATTATTCAAAATTGTTTATAAATGGTATCCTGCACAAAGATACGTTAGGTGGTTGAGAAGCTTCTGTTGTTGCTGTAGGGTTTGGAAGAAAACCGTTGGCTGATGCCGGCGCAGTGAGACTATTCTACGTTGCATTTTGAATGCCAACCGAGGTCAAATTAAGCTCTGTTTCTTCAATCACTTAGAAGAAAACCATCTGCCGATGCAGTGATACCTCTTACGTTGCATTTATGCCAACTCTCCATAGAAGTCCAATTAAGCTCCGTTTTCTTCATTTGTCAACCCAAGATCTAGTTACCCTTTCCTTTCGGCATCCAAACATCATATTATGTGGGATCCGGATCGGGAACATTCTTATACCAAGATACCTGCATACGTTAGTGAACACACATACAGATATATGGTGGTCGACATCACCCAAACAACAATCGACTAATAAAAGTCAATTCAACATATCTATCAGTTCATATAAGGTATGGGATTAAATTGTTTATCAATCTATAATCATCTAAACCTAACAGTCACATCCTAAAAACCTAGTCCTTCAACACAGGCAATTACATTTTTCAGATAAGCACGTAGGATGATTAAGAAAGCCCATTAGATGATGTAAATATGAAAACATTCTCCCCCTCAATCAGTGACTCAATTTATAAAAGATTTTAAAAGTGCTGAAGTTATTGATTGAGTTTCCAAATTTTATAAAGACTCTGAAACTGATTGATTTTAAGCAACTCATTTTCCACCATTTTGAAACACAACAAATATTTTTCTGAAGAATTTTAGACGGAAAAACATTTGTGTAGGAACAGCAGTCTTTATGACGACATGCTTTCCTTGTTTTGTTTTAGGATAAGTGCCCGAAATATTTGAAAAATTGGTTTAGCGCAACACTTTCCTTTCTTGAAGAGCGGGTTGCTATCTGAAATAATAGCAAACCATTTGTTATAGCACGGGTTACAGTCTGAAATAACTGCAAGCCATCATTTGAAGCCCGGGTTACAGTCTGAAATAACTGTAAGCCATATTTTGAGACATGATTTGAAAAGAATATTTACACCTCCTGCTCGAACTTCATCTATGCTCCTGTGCCATTATTGAATGACATTTCTAAGACCGTAGATGTTATCGATACCAGAAGACATGTCAAGAGAAAACATATTTTTAGAATTTTTCAAATTTTCTGATTTTTATGGGTTTTTGTTGGTTTTATATTTTTCTATTTTGTTTTGCTGGTTTTATATTTTTGTATTTTGATTTTTCTGATAAATATATACAAAGATAGAGTAGATGATATAGTTAAAGAAGATGATGATACGAGTACCGAGATAAAGATATCGAGCAGCCCCGTTGTAGAAGATAGAAGTCATCATCCCTAAAACTTTCACCACCAAAGCTTCCGAGGCTCTTGCATTGAAGAAAGAAATTGAACCATCTGAAAGTGAGACTTTGGCGACTTCCCCAAACCGAAAATCCTTTAGCTGATCAGATTCGAAGCTCTATTACATGCTTCTCTTAGCCAGGTGCACAAGGAAGCACACCATTATCATAAATCCCGCTGCTCCATTTAAGAATGATGATCGAGGATCTCCATTCGGGGTTAAATCATCAAGAAGAACAGCAACGTATCATCTCACACATAAAATAATCTTCTCAAATTTCTTTTCTACTGACGTCTGAAGCAATCCATTCCAAAAGGTGTCAAGAGACCACTTCCCCCACGTAGTCGAATTGATGCAGTCAGTCTCTTAGACTAGAGCTCACGAACCCGAATACATAAACCCGAAGACAAAGAAACTTATACCATCGAAGTTTTCGCCTTATCTTACATGAGAAATAGTGATACAGTTCTCACCTCAATCTAACCCATTTTGACTTATACCAAAAAAGAAATACTACGACCCAAACATGTTTTGACCCATAGTGTGACCCACCTACCTTTTCACCACTGTATTAAGAGTAATTCAAAAAAATCCAAAAGACGGATAATCCTACTTATCATAAAACTGCGTGTTTGCAGCCTTCTAACATAAGCTACTCCAGTGCGTATTGAGAATGTTTAATCTCCTAGGCCTAATCCTTGTTTAGCATTTTGATAATCCAGAACTTCTTATATCTTTACGCGTGGTTTCACAGCAAAAGAAATCAAAAATAGTGACCAAGTCACAAAAAAGCAGCAGTAAATGAATCATTATAGGGAACACATATCGCCACCTATATATTTAAGTTTGTGGTTCAAGCGCATATCATTGTACCGATTCATCGTAAGAACTCAACTCACATATCAAAAGGAAGAATGTATGCTATTAAAAAAGAAACAGAAATACGTAGAAGAAATGTCGGGAAAACATGACCAGACCCGTAGTTAAGTGCACCAAAAAACTAACGTTTGCTACTTTGCTTCATCTACTTTTGAGAAAAAAAAGGAAAAAAATCACCATTTTAATAATGTTTCAGTACCTTGAGCATGAACCCATATCGATAATCGTTTATGCATATATAAGGCACAGAAACACTCTTAAACAGATACAGAACATAAATGGACAATAGTACTACAAAATTACCTTTGACTAATACGTTTCACAGGCATCAAAAATCACACAACAGAGCATGCGTAAGCTGAGAGACAGGTCTTCCGAAATCTAAATTCAGCTGGAATACTTGACGCTTCATTAAGCTGCAACACCATTCAACATTTTAAAAATGATGAGCTCTTCTTTTGCCGCCTAACTAACAATTCGTTAGCACTTCAAGAATAAACAATTCCAAACTCCTTATAAATTGGTTCTTACTTGTATCAACATCATATACTATAACTATTATTAGCCCGCTAAAAAAAACATGAAATTGTTACCTTTGATCTTTTTATCTCCATTATTTTCCCTCTTCGTTTACCACAGAGAGCTGTTACAAACACATATAATACGCTTCAATTATATACAATTTAAGTAAGCCGGAACACTCGTAAAATAAGCTTACTTAAATTGTACAATTGGTTAAACTGACCTTAAAATAAGCTTACTTTAATGTGCGTACCACGTGATGCCAAGTATTGATCGCATATGCTTCAATAGTATTAAGCAAATGTCCTGCTAGTACATGTCAATAAAATCAGAAGTTCCTAAGAATTTACAAAATTTTATATACTGATTCAAATGTAATGTGATTCGTCTAAAAGACGATCCTTTAGATGTGCTTTTGAGCAGTACGGCCCATGAGTAGAATCGTCTGTAACATATGTTGAGACTAATTTTAGTGTATAATACAAAAGGAACTAAAACGTGGTTACCCTACAACGTTTGAAGACGTTAGGACGTTTGAAGACAATAAGAGTCCGTCGTGCCTCCTGAGTATTAGAAGCATAACCTATTCAAAAACATAAGTCATACAATAAATTAGTCACAAATAAAACGGATCATACATGGTCATGAGCATATTCTTAATGATTAATAGCAGTAATAAAAACTTCAAAAATTACCTGCTGAACCACTGAATAAAACAACTTGGTGTCAATCATTTTACTGAACTTTTTTTTTCAGGTTTGCTCACTTAAAATGGTTTAGCCTCCTTGCTATCCTCATCCACCGCACCATCACATAACCATCCCACCTTCACCACCTTTCCCCTGTTTTTACACATAAAGAGATAGAGAGTAGGGAACTTCAGACAGAAAAACGACATGCCTACAAAAAACACAAATATAGAATTCATCAATGAAACTCAAATAGTTATATGATATACGTATATTACAAACATAGGCAGGCAATATTTTGTAAACACATACCGCGAGTAGCCTGAATGGGCAGAGTTTACGCTTCCCTCTTGGACCATACTTTAAAATATACACCCCTTTCTTTGAAGACACAATTTCCTGAACGAAATCAAAGATCCTTGTTACTAAATTAAATTCAAATATCAAATACTTTTACCATATTTTTCAACAAAAGGGAAAGAAAAATGAACTTCAAATAAAGAAAACAAACCTTTCTTTCCAACTGAATGTCGTAGTAAAAGCAAAAATCTTAGAATACTTGCATAAATTTTGAAGCTTTCTTTTGCAACAAATGAATCGAAACACATAACTCAATCCTTGAACCAACCAAACCCCCATTCTTTGAGTCGTATGAAGCACCACTACAGCCGTAACATCTTTCTCCAACGCCTTTGCCCACACCTCAACCGTCTCATCGTTCGCTTCGAAAACTGCCACACTTCATGACCAGCACATTCACATAGAAAAAGCGGCTTTAAACATAATTATAGAAAAGCCGAAAGCTAAAAGTGGTTTCAAGTTGACGAAAACAAACTTACTACAGTGCTTAGTCCGTTAATACTTGTATCAAAGACCGTGCCACCACTAATTCCACCTACTTTGTCCAACCAATTACAAAAGAGACATAAGCCTAAAAAATCATATCCGATAAACATAAGCCTAATTCAAAACTTCATATAGTACAAAACAAAACAAAAAAATACCTTGAACTAAGAAACAAATTACGATTCAAATTCAGAAACAAAGCCCTTTGAACTCCTCATCTTCCCTGTTACAAAAGATCATATTATACCCGAAAATTACAAAACAATTAATCCAGAACTAAGAAACAATAAAACTGATACAAAGAATCATAAGCAACAGTGGCCATTTCTTTTTCAAATTTGGGTCGCATCTCACGCAAAGCAGCAGCCGCTTCTTCCATCTCTTTCAATACCAAAATCCAGATTCTAATTCATTAAAAATCATAAACAAATTACGATATAAAAAAATTAATTAGACGATCATTAAGAGAAAGTGTAATTACATCAACGGTGTCCGGTCACCCTCCATCTTTCTTTCACCGGAGTATTGAATACCTGTGTTTGCAAAAAGCGTAATCCACAAAAACGTATCTCCTGAAAATGTCTCTGTTTTTGGATAAGAAGAAAGTTAGGCGGCCAGATGTGTAGTCGTTAATACCAAAAGAAGAAAAAAAAAGGACTAAGAATTTGGGAAACGATGATCAAGTCTAATTAAGTCTAATAATCATGTACGCATCAAACAGTTACATAACTAAAGAGGGACTAAAGAACAATACCTTAAATCAATTTGAAGAATTAGGGTTTGTTTAATTGTTTCGTGTGAAAAAATTCACAACTTCGATGGTATTCACTCATCATTAATAATTAGATTTTCACCCCGTTAATATGCAGCGGTGAGCATTTTCTTCATCATCTGGCTTGGATAAGAAAAGAGAGGCGGTAAAGAGAGTCTGGTAGATTCTAGATACTGTCGGCTTTGATATTGTATCTATCGTCTTCTACATATGATAGCGGTAAGTCTGTAACTCCAGCAGCCTTTGGGCCAAACCAAGCGAAGAAGCCAAAAAAAAAAAAAAAAAAAATTAGCCCTAAACGACATACCTGACCACCGTTTTGTGTCCACAAATTATATATATAGTAATGTAGCAACAATTTCTGTATGCATCTATTGAAATGCATCTAAAAGTAAAATGTAACTTTTACTCAAACGGATTGAATGCATCTTCAGTTTCAGGTTTTGATGCATAAAAGATGACAAACTCATTTGAATGTAGATCTCATTTAATTATATTAATGACTTTTAATTAAATAAAAAGTCAAGGATCCCATATTTTTTGGAGCAATTTAACGTCAATTTCATAAAATAGTTTAGACGAAAGTGCCCCTTGACCCACTTTAAAATGATTGACCAAAATTATTTCTTATCCTTCTTATTTTAAGTAATCTTTTTATTTGATTCACACTATATATATATATATATATATATATAGTGTAGCGTTCAATGCAGAACCACTATTATGTACAGAACTTTACAGAACCATATAAACCAATCTGGGCCATTAGATAAGTTTGATCAAAGATTGAGATTGAAAGTGCCAAAACTGCAATTATACAAAAGATAAAAGTTTTAATGTAATTAATAAAAGGGCAATTGAGGTATTTTATATCCCCCTAAACCGTCCATATCTACAGATATCACATATTTTCTCTCTTGTTTCCAGATCTACACAAGTTCATCATAGAAAAATATATGCCGCCTCTCTCTCTCTCTCTCTAAATCCGGCCTAAAAAAAAAAAAAAAAGCTATCATCAATCCCTTTGGATCTAGCAAGCATCAATGATAGAAAACTGAATGCTCCGATATGTCTCCCTCTCACATATATAGTCGCCACCCTCCCACCACATCCACCATCGTAAGGCAACAATAATTAAACATACATCATCGTCTTCCTCATCATCTACTGCGACAGATCCGATCCATATCATATCACTTTGACTTTTAAAAAGGATCAGGTAATGATAGTCGTAACCCAAACATAAATACTCACTTTAGTTTTTAGCATTTCATATAGTTTTTTAGTTTAAACATCTACCAACCCACTCTTCTATGAGATTTAGAAGCATACTGTTGCAATTAAAAAAATTAAGGTAGAAAAAAGGACACAAATGTGTGAGATAAATTTGTATGCCAGAGTGGTGGTTCTTTTTATTAGTTTGATTTTGTTTGGAGGGGTACTTTGTATCTAATTTTTCTTGACTATACTTTTAATTTCAATTTTAATATATTGATTTGGGCTGTTATGTTATAAACTGATTATGTTTTGGATTGTAGTATTATTCCTGTTTTATTTCATTATTATATACATATAATAAGTAGAGTGGCCATCTAACATTGATAGTGGCCATTTAATTGATTTATTGCGTGATGTTGTTGTATGGTTTAAATATATATCGATTTTGATTCAAGTTTTATTTTTCTTATAGTGGCTAATGTTAGATTAATGGTATGTGATGAACATGTGTTATGGGACTCTTCACCATTATTTTTAGAGAAAAGTACCAAAAAGAGGCCATTTTTTCAAGCGTGGTCCATTTTTAAGACTATTTTCTCATCTCTTTCTCAAAAGAGCCTTGCTCAACTGCTCAACTTCATTATTTTTTATGACATGTGTCTAAGTGTTAGGTGAGATATTTTTTACTTTTAACTTAAATGACCAATTTACCCTCAAACACATATATAAAAGACACTAAATATTTCATTTTTTCTAATTTTTCTCTCTCTCTCTAACACACCAAGATCCGGCCATCCTGCCACCACCAAGATTCGGCCATCCTGTCACCATCACCATCGTCAAAGATCCGGCGAGATCCGGCCAACACCCATCGTCAAGATCCGGTGTCAAGATCTACAGATCCGGCCAGATCCGGCGGTGTCGACATATGCAACATTTTTTTTAGATCTGTGATGCGTTTATAGATCTGTAAGACAATTATTTGTACGTTTTTGTATCTGTGATGCGTTTTTTTTGTAAAAAATGTGATACTTCTTTGTATCTGTGATGCGTTTTTTTTTAGATCTGTGAATCTGTGATACAACATTTGTTTGAATTTATGATACTGTAATACTTCTTTGTTTCTTTGTTTTATGAATCTGTAAGACGACAACATGGGTTGTAAGACGACATTTCTTTGATACTTCTTTGGTTTGAATTTATGAATCTGTGATACAACATTTCTTTGACTTTGTCTTTGATACTTCTTTGGTTTGAATCTGTGATAAAAATCGATGTAGCGTCTACGATTTGCAACGATAGGCATAATCTTATTTTTGTGAACAATGGTGTGATATGATAGGCAAATAGCTAAGAAAAGTCAAGGAGCAGCTATGGACTTTTACACGTGTAAAAAACTAACTTCCATATTTTCTCATAATCTTATTTTTGATGCGTGATATTTTTTTTTGTTCAATATTTTAAAGATTCCGACGATAGCAGCAGATTCCGGCGAGATTTTAAAGATTCCGGCGATAGCATCAGATTCCGGCAAAACTTTTCATGTAATATTGATTTTTAAGCCAACTTTTCATGTAATATAGATAATTTTTGTGGTTGAGCGGTGGTCGAGCAGTGGTAGTCGAGTAGTTGAGCAGCGGTGGTGGTGATGGCTATGGACTGGTAAGGTGGTGAGCAGTGGTGGTCGAGCAGTTGAGCAGTGGTAGTCGAGCTGTTGAGCGGTGGTGGTGGTGGTGGATGGAGTTAGGTGAGGGTAAGTGGGATAATTAATAAAAAAATATAATAAAGGGTAAAATTGTTATTTAACCAAAAAGTAAAAAAACATGCCCACCTAACTTTGTACTTGTATTGACACATGTCACTAAAGTGGAGTCGAACAGTTGAGCAGTTGAGCATGGCTCTTTTGGGAAAGAGATGAGAAAAAAGTCTTAAAAATGAACCACCTTTGAAAAATTGGCCTATTTGGGTAATTTTTTCTTATTTTTATCATATGGAAAACATTTCGTGTTTCGTTTGGGTTTATTGTCGTGTTTGGTTTGGGTTTATTGTAGTTGCTAGTTAGGTATTAAACAAGGAAACATGTATGCATTAATGCATATGTGTTTTAAGGCTCATATAAAATAAAGAAATATGTATGCGTATATATATTTTTAATTTTTGCATGTGTTTGCATTGTGCATATGTTGTTTGCTCATTCTTTGTAATAAAAAATCAATAATAATTGTTTGTAATTTCAGGTATTGAATAGAGAAAAGTGTTGATCATAGTAAAGATGCCAAGACACAAGTGTAGAATGAGATACAAAAGCGTACGCATATGTTCTTGGAAGAGTGCACATATGTTTTTGGAAGAGTGCACACATGTTCTTGAAAGAGTGCACATATGTTTTTGAATGACGTCATGTGTATTTTATTTGAATTTCATTTGATATCAAATTTGTGTATACTATTTATCTTTTTGGTTGTTTATAAATTTAGAGGTTACATCTATATGTTTATATTTTTGTTATAAATTTTGAAGATGGAAGAATGTATACTAGAAACATATATGTAATTACCATTTTAAGCAAAACAAGTTTAATATCTAAAACATTTTATGTAAAAAAGACATGTAAATTTACAATATTACACACAAAAAAAAAAATAATAAAAAATAAAAAAAATAATGTGCACCTCATTTTTAAAGAAAAACACAAGGTTGCAAAAATCGTGAATCGGTAGTCGGGCGGTCGACCCCCCTGTAGCTTGTAATCGGTTAAGGCGGGATTAATCGGTGATTAATCGGTTTGGCATTTTTGGCAAGTTTTTGGTATTTTCGGCGAGATTTGGGTATTCTAGACAAGACTTTCCTTGAAAATCATCTTGTAACAGATATAAACATCAAATATAGTTGATTTAAACTTGTTCAAGACAAGTTTTGGGTATTTCCGACAAGATTTACATGTTTTCTGCAAGTTTGACCATCGTTAACAGTCGTTGACCGCCATTGACCATTGTTGACCGATTTGTGTGACCCAGTTACACAAATCGGCAAGGTTGGCGGCCCAGTAGCACCTAATCGGTGATTAATCGGCCTTGTAGGCCTTGTTTTGCAACACTGGAAAAACACGAATGCTGGAAAAAAAATTGAAAAAAAAATCCGAAAATTAAGGGATTTAAAAGATGTTTTTTATTTAAAAAAATTCAAAAAAATAAAAAATGTGTTTTACTATTATGCCCTTTTGAATTAAATAAAAATATTTAATAATACTAAATTCTCATTGGTCTAAAGTGGTTCTGTAAAGTTCGCATAAAAAGTGATTCTGCTTTGAACGTGCTATATATATATATATTTATATATATATATATATATATATATATATATATATATATATATATATATATATATATATATATATATATATATATATATATATATATATATACTTGTGTCAAAACCCGTCCGATGGACGGGTATGACTTGTGGTTTTTATTTTTAGGCATGACTTATAAATATTGTTGGCATATCTTTCTATTTCACACCTGATATAACGTCCCCGCATGCACGAGTTTTTTTTTATAAATATCTTAATAATGTTTTTATCTATTAACTAACTCACTTCAATTATTTCCTCTGATGCATAGAATTTTAATAAGAAGACTTTTTTTTTAAACTATTAACCAATTTATGTTATCCCAAGTTATGTACTTATATGTTTCACCCATCATATGTAAATCAAATACAAAATGAGTTGCCTCGTTTAATAGACAATTCCAAACACCCCTGATATAATGAGTTACCTCGTTCAGTTTTGGTCACCCACAGGGTGACGTATGGTGAAATGAGTTGTGGACCCACCCTGACCAATTGCTAGTTGATGTTTTGCAGCCACAACCTTGTTGGCAGTTTCATGTTTTAGAGTCCCTTTGGCTCTACGGCCAATGCAACTATGTCTTCACTTGGATCCAAATCTTTCTTTATGGGTTTGTGAGAAGAAGAACCAACACCTAACACCTGAGTCCTGGAAGTGAAGGTTGTTGATGGGCAAGTCTCGCCTCTTACTTTGCAGCTCTCACAAACCTATTATTAACCCATCATCGGTTGATATTGCGGATGTTAATATTTGATGATTGTCCTAATCACACTTCATCTCATCATCTTCTTTTGATTATATATGTAAGGATAAAAGTCTTCTAGCACATGATCATCGACCACTACATAATTCTCCACGTGAAAAGGATGCAACCATGAAGCTCTCAGTAGGAGACAAACGCTTTCCTAACATATAGTAACGAATGCTGTTATAAATATAACAAATGTTAAAATTAATATTAGAAGGCATCATACGTGTCATCCACATTTAGAAAAATAATCTACAAATTAGCAAATCATCTAGCAAAACATAATCTACATATTAATAGAAAAATAATCTACAGATTACAAAACATTTCTTAACTAATAATATTTTAAATTTGGGCAAATAAAATAATCTACAAATTATTTTTTAATCCATTAAGAAAAAAATAAATAAACTTTGACTTTTATTGAGCAAAATAAAAGTTACAAAGGTGAAAAAATCAAGTAATAAAACAGGTTTGTTTTATGAACATCATTGAAAAAATTACGGAAAATAAGTTATAAACATGCAAAATTATTTGTTGATTGAATTAAGAAAGGAAAGAAATAAACATTCATCTAAATTTTGAAATTAAAAGTTATAAAGTGATCCGGAAGAACAAAGTATACATGTATAAAAACAATTAAGAAAACATACTTTTAGTCAATTGAGGTAAACATGAGTTTCCATACAACATGTATGTTCCAATACAGTCTCAAAGATATCTTTTTTTTTGGTCGAAAACTGAACTCCACCAAGTGACTTTTTACAAAATATTATTACAGAGTTTAAAACTTGCCTTCTTACATTAGATTTGGTGATAGGTGGTGATTTACAATAAACTATCACATTAATAACCTTAGCCAAACACTCCTTTCTTTAAGATAGACAATACATTTACATATATTAGCAAACACTTTTTTAATACAATTAACGGATTTCATTTTATAATTTCTTGTCAAATTAATAACGTTTTTTATATATTCAAGTCCAAGTCCATATAGAATATGTAATATTATATAAGTATAAAATACGTAAGGTTGGTATAATAATAATAGTTTAATTATCCTTTAATTATTACTTAATAAGGGAAGTTTCAAAACACTTTTATTATATGAAAGAATTTAATCCTCTAAGTTTGGCCAAACGTCCCTTTATTTAAGAACCTGTCATTTTCTTTCAAATCCAAATGCAAGTTGGTTGAGTGATTCGGTTTGAGCTGATCCCGGTGTATCAAAAACTTTAATTGCATGTATGTTCGTAGCCCAAAGATAGTCATAATCACACATGAGCATAAAAGAAGCATGACCATCAAGATCACACGTTAAAACATGAATTATACGCATCCTCATCTTCCTAAGTAAATAATACTGTTACACTTAAATCTTGGTGAGTCCTAAAGGTGTTTGTGAAAACTTAGTCTTTTGACCCATTAACCAACCTGCTATCTTGTCACCTTTGGTTAGTGTCACAAGTATTGATGATAAAGAATTTATCTTATGAAGTACTTAGAAACTGTGCCTCCTCCAAGATGGCCTAGAAAATTACCGACACTGAATAAATTCATTGGTGTAGTTCTATTAACAGCCCCATGTAAACACCAATCTCGGACAAATTGTAAGAACAGTTATTCTCGTCCCAACACCAAGAAAATAAGCAACCCACAGATCACAAAATGAAAAGTCCTCACCTCTTCTAGGCCTTGTTTTCTTTTTAAATGTCACCACCCTTTCATCAACAGCAAGAAGAACATCTACTTCTGGAGCCTCATCACCATCATTGACATTATTCAGATTCGTTTCAAAAGTAACCGGTATTTGCTCCAGTTACTGTCAAGTTGTGAGAAGAATAAATAAATTCATTTTGATCGGAATTGAAAGTGGCGCCATTAAAAGAACGACCATTCAATTAAGAAGGTGTTGGATAAAGCATCACTTCAATTCAAAACATTTTTTAATATCGTAACAATTAGTAGATAAATAGAATATAAGTGCTTTCTGATGAGTTGGCCTCGTAACGGTGATTGTGGTGAATAACATATCATTCTCTTATCCCCTTTAAGATTTCTATGGTCTCATTAGCTGTTCGCCCAAGGATATATATAATTTCTTAGGGAATCTGTTCAAGAGCAAGAAAACAAATATTTTGAAATTAACATACACCCCACTTCATTATAAGTTGATGCTTTCATATATTTATCCATGACACAATCACACATTAGTTCTAATGTAGTACAAGGAAAAAAAAGTAGTATGATGAGTTTATGTAGATTTCTTACCACAGCCACACAAAAAAGTGAGCTACTACATTTGAAGCCTTGATTGCCGAAGACTGCATCTATGTTTCCTAATAGTCATGTGCTCCATGAAGTGATTAGTAGAAGATAAAAACCCAATAAATACTCGTATTGAGTTAAGTCCAAGGGTTTTGTTTTCCACTTCTCTAACATTTCTATAACCATCTGTGGCAAGAAGCTTGAATGAGAGGTCGGGAGTGATGTAGCATAAACATAATGAACTGATACAGGAAACACATTTAAATAATCTAATACATATAGTAACACAACATCTATATAAAGGCAAAGCACAATACCTAAAAACTTACCACACAATGATGAAGTCCACTATTTTCCATCTGCTGCAAATACCCCTATAAATTGCAAATAGATCATAAATTGCAATCTGCACTTTCAAAATAAAACACGGGTTCTACCAAAGGTATTGCCATCATCATACAATACCTAAAAATATATAGCAAAAAACAGTATTTATCATAAAAAGTATACGAAAAATGTCCAAAACCTCTTATTTCCCTTTGTCAGTAGGTGTTCTCATTTGAACCATCTTGCCTCACGTTGTTTGTATTGTTCTTGTGTATATGATATAAAGCTTTGCCTTCCAAGAGTATACTTAAGAAAGAAATGATTTAAGAGGTTGTATGCAACTTCAAAACACTTTGGGTGACTTTCCACCCGCTTGACGTGCTCACCTTTTTTCCATTTCGGCTAGATATTAACTTGTCATAATTAGTGAAAAAATTATAACTGGCAAAAAAAATGTATGTGGGTAACCCAACAGAGCCCATTTTTTCCCGCGTCTTGCCTCTACTTTAGCTAGAATAGCTACTGCTACTGGTAACAGTTATCACAAGTTACTAATAATTATGTGATTATATTCTAACATACCTGGTCTAATCTACATTCTTTGGAGTCGTAAAGAACTCAAACCGAAGCACCCACTACACAGAACCCAGTTCACCCCTTTACTGCTGATGTTTCACAGCAGTCCTGAAGACACATTAAAAATAGTTTGGGTTTTGAGTTGCTAAAAGCTTAAGATACCAATATCCATAAATAAAACAACATCAACATCATTGATTATGTAGTTTTCAAAATGCATCTCCTTATATTATACTGATTTCTTTATTTAAATTAAAGGAAAAAAACCCGAAAGCTTTTTGTATAGCACTAATTTTAGATATCCAACTGTAAATTTCTAACATTGTTAGCTTCTAATAAACCCAAACCCATGACCCATGCTCAGCTACCTTAACCTGATACACCCGCACAATGTGTTTGATTAAATAACTATCTGGTCACAGGTTATCTATCACTTTCAACATGTATGACCTGTACCTAAACCATAGACTAATTATTCGTCGACCCATTTGACGTACTTCACTGTTTTTTTCTCTCTTGACAAACCAAACATAAAACATGATCTAAAATGTTTAAACTACAATGACTACAATGACAGTTAATCAAAGTTTATGAAAGACAAATCCTCCAAAAATAAGAGAAACAATAATTAAGTATAAAAGAAAATTTCAAAATGCCTTACATAAGGAAACAAATCTTATTCACCTTTGGCTTCAATGTTGTTCAATCCCATGTATACAATACCTGTATCGTGAGTCATAAAGGACCAGCAAAATGGCTTTGTTGCATAAGGAAAAGGTCAGCTATTGCCCTTGAGTCTTTAAAACATACTGATAATCAAATAGGAAACATTGTAGTTGCGAAGTTAGTAATAACCATCACATACTATACCAAATTCTAATGAAGCTGTTAAAACTAATATTGTGACTTAGTATTAACTATCATATAGCATACAAAAATTTTAATATTGTAAATATGTCACGTAATGGTAAATGACATTATAAGAAAGAAAGCAGAAAGTATGTACATACCGAGAAAGTAAAATTTACAACGGGCCAATATGGGTAATTTTCGTATACCGTCTAAATGAGTATAATTGTCACTTTTGCAAATACCATATTCCGGTCCGAGCTGTGATTACTACAAATGTTATTATGGTTTAAAGACCCGAACTATGATACCTTTTTATTTCATTTTTTAACCTGCTTATATTTTTTTTTCATCAATTGCAAAAATCAATTTTGAATGTTCAGGGATCACAATTGCAGCGTCAAGACATTTCATAACTCGCTTGCGCTCTGTCTCCGAGCTTCCATACTTACGTCAACATGATGAATACAATATTCCTACAATATGAATTGAAATGAAAGGCTGTAAATATCACTTTCTTCGTTCGAGTAAATATACTAAGATATACAACTGTTAAGTATCTAAAAAATTGGCAGACTATTTAAAGTAAGCAATAACAAATATCAATAGGAGTGCTCTATGAGGTTATTGTGACAACTACACCTAAAATTAACAATAGCCTATGCTTTTGGTTCAATTATAAAGATAAGGTCTTTGAACTACTAAATATCAAACATTGATTAGCTTAGTTAGATAATGTGTGTAAATGGGTGATTATTTGGGAAATTTATGATGACATAAAATGCTATTTCCCTGTTTTACATGTTTGACCCGTATTAAATAAAACATGACCAATATTAAACAAAACATATCTTGAATTGACCCATTTACATGACAGACCTACTTATGTTGCATTATGAGTTAGTTTAATGATGTAGGTTAGCGTTTATACCTGGGCATAGAATGTCTACGTCTGTTGTTAGAACGCGGGCCAGTAAAAACTTCTTCTGGTCTTCCATTAACACCTATATTTGTAAGGAATTTGTAAGGAACAGTGTAGCCAAAATCGTCATTTATATCCTGTACATAGTAGTCCAGGTCAGTAGGAAACTGGTAAATGATTTTCCATACCATGTGTTGTACTACAAAACACTATTTGATGTAAAGGTAATGTTTACCATCTGAGCCAATTTTCATTCTCAAATGTAATACAACGGTTTGTAAACAGTATCAGCCAATTGGTATAAGCTACCAGTAAATTGACATGGGCTTTTTTATATATTCTACGACAACATTATACATTTCCCTAGTGTAACAAAGTTTTAGATAAACTATAAAGGTTTTATAAAAAAAAAACATAGATTGTGGGTCAAATGACAATGGCATATACAACACACAAAGAACATTAAATACGCTTACCCAAACACTATTAAAGTGACATATACTTTCCTCCAAATACAGTAACCAGTTAAACACCAAAATTATACTTAGGCAAACAACCCTTTTTGGATCATTCGTTGTTAATCGGTTATCACATAAATGGCGCTTATTATTATTAGTTTCCTCCTTTCCTTTTTGCTCTAAGAGTTTGTTGAACTATAACGCATACTCAAAGAAAAAACCTAACGACTGCTTCTTAAATTTCTCCTTAACCTACAACCATGAAAATAATTCATTACAATCATTATACAGTTGTAAACGATATATTTAGAAATCAACATGACATAGAATTGAAAATATAGACTCGTATAAGATTACTTTTCTTATATATGTTGAGGCAACATCGCATGTCCCTTCCTAAAAGATCCAACAATTTGGCCCGACGTGGGTACTTTACATTTTTAATAACTCTTCTTTCTGCATACTGCTTGCAGAACATGAATCCTTGCTATTAAGTTGCAGGTAGCTAAATACTATGTAGTTCCATATGTACTTTATAAACAACTACGGTTAAGTTGTTGAAGTATTTTTGTGGTTGATTTTGTCCTTGAGGTCTGAAAATTTGATTTAATCGGTCAAGTTTAAATGCAAAAAATTAACTTTAAAGACATCATCGGCAAATCAAGTTTGAGAATTCCACTCACACATAACCTAACCTTTGAGATATGAAAACCAAGATTGCGGTGTACACCAGAGCAGGCAATGCAAAACAAAACCAAGATATAAGGAAGCCACTATGGTTCAAGCGCACCACAATCAGCACATTTATCATAACCGAGTATCCTTTCTAATGCATTAATAGGTCTCTCACTTCGTACACCATACTGGAAATTTTGTGAACTTCAACATACATGCATGATACTTTTAGAATTTCGGTCTGTTTTCGCTGTATTCTTCAGATCCTTTCTTGACCTAGTAGTTTTGCTCCTATAGCATCAATTATAAGACTGTTACATAAATGGTGGGACAAAAGAAATCAAAATATAACATTGAAAGATATAGACTAAAAGTTTTTTGGGACTACCTAGTCCCACATTTATCAAAAAAAATACCTCTGTATTATCCGTTACACGACGTGGCTATCCTTCCCACTTTCACCCTAGAGTGAACCCAAACCTTGAAGCTTGAAAGAGCTGAACACATGTATTCCTTCTGTATTGATTCTTGTAATCATGCTACAGCAATAGTATTGTGAATCAATCATGTAGATTAGTGAGAACAGAATTCACCAACCTGTGTGGTTCAGAGAAGTCGCGCATCAAATAAGTTCCAGCTAATTCATCTAAGCTTTTTTTTAATAACATCCTAAAATATAAAACACATTAATTAACTTCCGGATATTACATTATGTGCAGAGAAACATTATGAAGATACATAAACCTTACCTGAACAGGCCTTCCAGGAGGTTTATTTATATCAATAATTGCAGATTCCTGAAAAATAATGAGCAAACTACCAATATTACTTGTCAAGTTAAAGTGATAAAAGGAAATATGCATGCAAAAAATATACAGTTGCACCTTGTATAAAGTATGTCATTAAGAAACTTTATTTCCTCTTCACCAAAATCAAATTCTCAGCCATCCTTCTTGTTGGGTTTTGATATCGTTGCTTCAGTAGTAAACCTCAAAAGCTATATTGTGTAGTTTACGGTAAGTGAAGTGTTTTTGTTTTCGATAAATATTGAGTTCATTGTGATTTACCATCAGTGACGGCATACACAGAATATTTGATATCTGATAACACTATAAAACTAAAAAAACTACAAAACTTTTTACAGTTATAAGTCGATAAAAAAAACTTGTTCAACTGAAAAAAAAGTTAGGGATTACTCACCTGTAAAACTAAGAACTCGATTAAACTTTTTATGGATTCTTATGTTTAGGAATAATATAATAGGGTGTATTTATACACAAAAACAAAAATAGGTTAAAAATATATATGGTATAATTATCTTGTAAATAATATATATCATAATTTTTTTTAATTGTTATCTTCATAATATACATTCCTAAAATACAAATTGCAGGATTTTTTTATCATCTCCTTATTTGTATTGATTTGAAAGATATAAATCAAAAAACAATTTACTCTAGTGGTAAGTTGTTTACAAAAATCATGAATGACCCAAGTTCAACTCCAACAAATGTCTTCTTTTTAATAAAATACTTTTAAAATTAAAAATTAACAAAAACAAAAACGAATTTAACAAAAACAAAACAAATTTTAAAATTTATAAAAAAAAAATATATATATTAATTAAAACGCCACATGTCATTTAAAAAAATAATATATATATTAATTAAAACGCCACATGATGACATGGAAATATGACATGACATTATGGGATGCCAAGTGGCATTTTATGTGGCATGCCTCCTCTTATATATAATGTATAGATATAGGGTGAAGTTAAAATAAAAAGACAAATATCCGTAAAAAGAATAAAAAGATTTTTATTTTTTAAAAAATTATCCAAAAATTCCAAAAAAAATCCACAAGATTGAGTATGTTGGTGCATAAAACTTTTGTGAAAACATTTTTTATAATTTTGAGTTTTGTTACGTTTTTTTTAATGCACAAAAAACGAATTCTGATGCGCAAAAAAATTTTGATGCACAAAATTTTCAACTTGTTTTAGTTAGATACGCAATGTTATTTTGATGAAAAAAGTCAAAAGAAGTTGGGTGCAAAAACCAATTTTTTATGCACAAAAAAGCGATTTAATGCGCAAATGTAGTTTTTCATAATTTTTTTTCGGAAAAAATATCCATTTTTAGAAAAAAGTTTTTCACAACTTTTTCATGCACCATCATACCCGATCTTGTGAAATTTTTTGGGATTTTTTTGAGAAATTTTTTTGAAAAAATAAAATCTTTTTATCTTTTTACGGATATTTGTCTTTTTATTTGATCTTTATCCTATATATATATATATATATATATATATATATATCTATACATTATATATAAGAGGAGGCATGCCACGTCATAATGCCACTTGGCATCCCATAAAGCCATGTCATATTTCCATGTCATCACAATTAAGCCACCTATCCCAAGTTAATGCCACCTATGCAGTTTTTTCAATAAAATTCGGATTAATTAAAATGTTCAAAAATTTAGTCCATTACAAGATTCAAACTTGGGATGTTAAGCATAATCAATGAAGCAACTTAACCATTGGAGCAATCCAACAGTTGTGATATAACTTGCAACACATAATTGATATTAAGTAGGAAAATCCCTAACATCTAAATCATACGTTAAAACCACACAAAACCCTAAAACAAAAATCCAAAACCAAAAACAAACCGATATTCAGCCACCACCATCATCATCATCATCTTTTTTGTAACCACCGTATGTACAATTGAGCAAAAACAAACAAGTTATTTATTAGGGTTTCGGCATGGTTTCAACTAGGAGAAGCATCCTCAATAATACATCATCATCATCATCCCTGCTGAAGAGAGGTGATCATCTGGTTTGTGCATTTTTTGTGAACAACAATAATAATTTTATATCACATAAATCAAAATTTAGATTAAGAATCGTGGTTTTGGCTTTGTGAAGTTCTCATCCAATGCTGTAAGTACTTTGTTTTCTAATGTTTATGTATCTTTGTATCCTCCGCATATATTTTGACTGTTCTATTCAGATATTTCAAAAATAATAATAACAATCGCAAATGTGACACATACATTAAACATTGCTACTCTAATGTCTTAATCCCAGGCTGCAGCACGTACGTTTAGGGCTGGTTTCAAGGTAAAAAGGTGAGTTGTAAATGTTGTAGCTCTCATTAAATAGGATTAGGAGTGGGAGGTTTAGATGATATCTCATTTATATGATTGTTGACTTTGTCGATGTAAGTTTATGGAACTTAGCCAGCTGATATATTGTTACCCTTCAGGAGCCTTGTGCCTGTTTTATTTTGCTTCAGGAACTAACAACGATGTTAACAAACTAGGCTTCAAGCTGGAGCAAGAGTGCAAAGATGTTTTGTTTTGTTTTGTTTTGTTTTGTTTTTTTGTTTATGTTTATGTTTACCCTTTTCTCTTCAGATGATAGGTACTTGATGCATGTTAAAACTTAAAAGGGTTATGGTCATATGGTGATTTAGCAATCTAAGAGTCATGATAATCAAAAGGTAATTAAATCTCACATATGTTTTGGTTATTCTGTATGGACCTTTACCCAAGCCAATCAAACCTTTACTATAATTTGTTTATCAAAAAGCTATTAACAAAACTCAATTCCAATGTAAAACTGTTACAAAATATTCTATGAATACACAAGTTAATTAGATTAAATAATTAAATCGATATTGAAAGAGTAGGTAGATTAAGTAAATCTTTCTCCAATAGCTTTGAGTTTCCAAGCTTTCCAATAATGCAAACAAAGTGTTTTAAAATAGTGACAAAGCTTTTAATAGCTACTGCATTTGAGATGCTGTTAATAAGTCCTTATAAGTAAGGTTCTTGAATTGAGTTAGATCAAGATGGTTAGGGATCAGACCTGATATAACTACTTAAAATCACTTTTAAGGGTCCTATTAGTAATGAATTAGATGATCGAAAGGTTTGATACCATTAAAAATTGTAAAAATACGTTAAACGACTTGGAAAATAAGACTTGGTTTGTTCAGTACGCGCGAGGGCATTAAGGACGTAACGAGCATATAGGCAACTGACCATGACTAGAAAATATTCTATTTTCATTCTCATAAAATCTCTACAAAAACTTTCATCTAACTGATCTGTAACCAACGTAGTTATTTGACAGTACCATAAGTTATGCTCTTCATTTAACAATTTTCATGTTGAGCTTTCCTTTTTGGTTAAAGCAAGGCAAATTTTGTTATCAATCTAACTTGATTCATACGTAAAGGGTTCTTATAATACGGAGTAGAATAAATATTTAAGACATTCTAAACCCACCTATGCATAAAGTTCTAATTACGCTACAAGATTGGAATTCAAAATGTGAAAAAAAAGAAGGTAGGGCCAACGATGGAAGGATGCATCTATAAATTGTTGTAACTTTATATGAATGATGTGGTAGCTATTTTACTCACAAATTGAGTGTTTCTTAGTGCAGGAAAAGCGGTTTCACAATTGGCTGGAAAATGCGAGAGATTGGGCCATTAGTTGAAGCAAATCGAGTAAGCTTAATTCTTAATCTTTACAAGTTTAACCTTTTTAGTGAGTTGGAGAGACCATGCATCAATATATACAACCAATCACCCTTATAACAGTAATAACCAAACTAGCCTTACCCCTCTCCGTAACCACATACCAAACAAGCAACCTATATCACTTTAACACAACCAAACACACTATACAACCCACACCAGCATGAGTCAACAAACAGAGGGTCTGCATCACTTTAACAAAATTAAACACCCGAATGGTACTCATTTGTTGACATATTGGAGATGGATTTGGTTAACACATGCTTTTTAAGTGAGGCAATTTTCATGTGTCATTTGCAACTAATAGATATTACAACTTTTTAGTTTTTGGACATATTGATAGGCATCTTAATCTCTAAAATATTCCCAACCTTATTTCCTTTGTTTTCAATTATTGTCTTTTGGCGTTGCTCACTTGAGCTCTTTATGCAGGGAAACTAATGCATCATGGATTGAAGGTTTGAATCGACATTACCAACGTGGTTTCAGTTTCACATTTGAAGTTTCTTCATTTTATTTGTTTTATTATAATTTTTTTTTTTACTTTGTTTGTAGTTTATGATATGCATCTCATTGTATGTTTAATGTTCTGTTACAGTGACTCTAAAAGGTGGAAATATGGAACTGATACAAATACATATGCAAGCATATTCTCTTATGGACATTAGGTAAACCCCTTATCTTCACATGTCAATCATTCTATTTTGTACAGTACTTTTTTACAATCTGCTCTAATATGCAGGAACTACCAACACAAAATCGGTGGATAAATGCGTTGTAGTATTCACTCAATTAGAGGTGCGTGTTAAGCTAAACTTATTGATAATTCAAGCAGTTCAAACAAAAAATGTTTCAGTTAATTATATTTTGCATTGCTAGGCAAAGTCTGGCACGGAACGATTAACATTTCCGTGTAACAATAATCGAGCTCTCACTGGACATACTTTTGTTCGTGATTGGAAAACTGAACTTGTCTGGTCCGTATGCAATTCAAAGCTATGTGATTCTGGCCAACTGCTGTGAGGTACTCATATAGTCCTAAACATAAAAATTAGATTCTTGATGCTCGAAATTGGAACTAAGAGGATAGAGATATTACATTTTCCACCACTGGAAATAAGAGAATAAGTATTCTCTGGTTGAACATGTATAATCAGTGGCAGACCCAGAAAAGTTGAGGACGGGGGGCAAAAATATTTTTTTTACACAAAAGTCGTTGTGCACACAAAAATAAAGATAGAAATATAAGATTTTTACATTGTTTGGCTTCAAAGTGAGGGTTTTTTTACATTGTTTGGCTTCAAGGTGGGGGCAATTTGATTTTGTGAGGGGGTGCACTTTAATAAAAATGTCCAAAAAAAAAAAAAATTTACACTGAAATCTGATTTTTTTTTTTGGCGAATCGTGGAGGGCACCGCCCCTCTATAGTGACCATGTACTTCCGCCCCTGTGTATAATGTAATACATACATGCAAAACATGCATGTATAGCAGGAGAGAAAATATATGATTTTTTATTTTATATAACTTTTTTATATGGAATGATATCAAAGTTGGTCTAGAAGAGTTCTACAATGCTTACGTATTTTTGTAGAGTTGCATTTATATGATATATTTTAAATGTAGAAGAGTTACACACATACCGAATATGACATTTAACAAAACATATGAGTTTATAAAATTACTTGCTACTTTTTGTAAAATGGTTGTATCTTTGCTATTTTATTCAGGCCAGTTTTATTTCTAAGACGTTGTAAGCATGTTTCGTGAGTATGAGCCTTTTGAGCACTCTATTTCTAAGATATTGTAAGCATGTTTCATGACCAGGTGGAGCAGTATAGTTCTATTTATGTGTTTAGCTATAACAAAATTAGGTAATAAAGTTTAAGCATGTACTTTGGATTGAGCACATAAATGTTACGAGGTTACCTTTTTCGATATTCGGGTACGGGACACTAAATAAGTTGTGATGTAAATGACTAAATGTGATTAAATTTGAAAGTTGTTTGGTTTTTTATTAGGATTCGAATTCTAAGCGATTGAAAGTATTTTATAAGATGAGGCCTACATAGACTACTAATTACCAACCATAAGCGGTTCGTCAAACTTCAATTATGTGGCATTGTGACAATTCAAACATTGAGTCTAATAACACCTCTGAAGAGAATAACACCTCTTTTTTTTTAAAGATACTCTAGCCATGGCTTTTGAGCTTTTATAGCCTCAGTAAAACTATGAGTGTTAATGGTTGGCGACAACACTGCCGGGAAGACAATATCATCTTCATAGGATTTTTGTTCAGGTAAATTTACTTCTCGGAAGAATTTTCCTGTGTCCATTTATTTAGTGTTCAATACTAAGTAGAAAGGTGGATTTGTTTATGATATGATGCTGAATATATATCTCGATTGGCAAAAAAAATATCAATTACATGTGGATACTGCAATACTTGCATTCGGCTAATGATAAAGACGTGCAGACGTCGTTTAAAACTTGGTTAATATGTTTTATAATCAACACGTTAACTGTAATATCTCCAACATATTTCTCACCTTGATCGTACCTGTTGCAGAACACCCACTCTCTTCATCCAATGAGACTCGCGATGTAACTACACCTGTCAATAGTACTCAAGGTACAAGTACACATGCCAATAGACCAAGACGTTCTACACAAGGTTAGACACTACATTGTTTTTAATGGATAAGGCTATGTGTGTTGCTGATGAAGGTGTGCAATATTTTTCATATAAAATTTATACCTCCTACATGTTTCTCATTGTGATCATATCTGTTGTAGCTCGGTCACAAGTACAGCTACACAAGTCAATAGTACTCAAGGTTTGACTACACAAGCCAGCAGACCAAGGCGTGTTACGGAAGGTTAGATAGCCTATTCTTTTTTAACGGATAGGATTGTGTATTCTATGAAACTTTGTACCATTTTTCATATACAGTTTATACTTTCTTCATGTTTCTCACTATAATTATACCTACTGCAAAATTGGTGAACACGTACGATTGAAAGACAAGTTTTATTCATAATCAAGATTTAGATTTAATATCATTTGCAGCGTTTCTCTTAAAATTAACATGTTTTTTATAATATTTTTCTTTTACTTTTTAAAGGTTTATGAATGTGCTTATGAATTAATGAAAAGAAGACAATGATCACGAAACAAATAACTTTTGATTTTGATCTCAGTTAACCCAAGTAAAGGTCTTCGATGATAGCGCTAAACCACCAGAGATGGTCAAATAGAGTAACCCAAGTTTGAATGATTCATTTACTTATATGCGAATGCTATTATCATATTTTGAGAATTTATGGAATGATTATTGATCTACAGCGGAAGACAAGCCGTGAAGCTGCAAAGTATCTGGCTAACGGAGGCATAATTGTACCGTGTCACATGCCACTTTCCCATGTAAATATTTGATAAGTCCACATGGTAAGTCTTTCTCATTCTAAATGATATCTATTTTGATGTTTGATGGTATTTTTTAAAAGAATAAGTGTCATGCTATTGTTTCACTCTGTAATAATTTGCCCAGATTTTCCAAATGTGAAAGTAGATTGGGTGTAACAAATGTCTAAGGGTAGTTCTTGCAGCTGTTAATCAATCACTATATCTTGGCATGTCAGTTATGATCTTTGTTCCAATGTTATCCTAATATTTTGAATAAATCGATAATGGAGATTTTATGCATTAAGTTTATACATTTTTGGGAACTTTCCAGCGATATTGACCCATTTCCCCTTCTTTTAACCTAATTCCTAATATGTCCCGTTTGACCCAAAATGATCCTGAATCAACCTATGCATAAGTTAAATTTTCATACGTAGCTTAATATTTCAAAAAAAAATTGTTGCCGTAAATTTCTTGAGCGTGCCACTTAGGTCTTATGGAAGCCAAGATATTGGCTGCGCAAATAACACAGACTTAGCCATAGCAGCGGATAGGGTCATTGCAACCTTTCTCAGTAGATTGCCTAGACCCAAATTGACCTCCATTTGCAGGTATGGTCCCTGTGTGACGATTGTTCTATTTAGCTTATGCTCGTGTTTCTCTTTTGACTCTAATGCCGCTTTCTCTTGCTCAGGCGTGTAAAAGTGTATCCAACATCATTTTCCTGCACACATGAAAATAAAAATATTTTTGAATGTCACTGCACTCAAAACAGAAATCTTAGTATACAATGTATGGGTAAAAATTTCTTAGTTAAAATTTAATTGTTTGTGTGTGTCTCAAGACACCCAAAGCACGTATACTAATGAATAACATGGTGGTTGTACATTATTCATTACAGTGATACGTGTGTAACATTAATGGGTTGGGAGAGATACTATTCTATTTGTTTACAAAAAACTAATAGGATGTGTGCACTAATATCTTAAAAATGTGTGTTTCATTATGCAGGATGACAATATTGGCAGAACTAAGAAGCGAAGATACAGGTCTTAGTATACTGATTTAATCGGCAATTTTTGTTTTGGGATTGGATACCAAATTGAAGTATGTAATCTGACCTGAATTTGATTTTTAATAATCTGATTACAATTAAGCGAAATATAGCAATGTTGATGTAATGAATCAGGTCCTTAGCTTAATAACTGATTTAGTATGGATTTAACTTATTATTTCTGGTGAAAAGGGTTTTTTTACGGCTGATTCTTTGTTTGGTTGTCTATGTTGTCAGATGATTGGTTTTTAAGTGCATGCACTACATTGGTCTGGTGTTAATTTGGAATATTGTTTTGCAACTGCATTCACTACATTGGTCTGGTGTATCAATTTTTCGGTGTTAGTGAACATTCAACAACATGGACGAGCTTTCTATGTTGATTGTATGCATGAATCAGTTACATAATTTAGTATAAATTCATGTACAACATTAATGCCCACATTTATTCGCTTATGTATGATGCTTAAAGTGTATGGTTTCGTTATCTCTTCCCTTATGGCTTTTATTTTTCCTCATATGTATGTTTCAACTGGAATGTGAGATACAAGAATTAACTCTATTAAGGACACACCCTCTTTTTCATATCTATGTGGTATAAGGATAGTTTAATTAGTGATTGTTTTGATTAAACTAAGCTCCTCTCAATGGGGTGGAGGAGGGTGTAAGAGTACATGTCAGGCTTTTGGCAGTATTGTTGCGACAACATGTTTCCGTCAATCACAAAATGCAATCCGATGGCATACATAGAGCTATTTAAGTCGGCGTGCCTGATATGGGTGGACAAGCAGTGGGAAACCGTACACTATAATCGGTGTCACCCAATATGCCATATCAGATATATTTGACTACATAACACAGGTGTTCCAATAGAAATGATTGAATATATTTTACGTGTCATTTTGTTTTAAATTGGTTTCAGTTGCGTTAATGTCAGATAACAATATGTTGTGGCCTAATGACTTCCGTGTTTTATTTAAGGAATGGGGTTTGGATTCTTATCTATACTCATTGAAATCGGGTAGCTGTACTTCAGTCACCATAGAAGAAAGGTCAGTAAATTGAGAGAAAAATACTTCCTAAAAATGATGACATGTTGTTGAATCAACAAATTGATTTGAATGAGTGTGGTAGTGTAAACAAGATGACAAAGATATTCACTATCGAAGAGTTAGAACTCACAACAAAAAACTTTTCTGACGACAGGATTCTTGGTCGGGGTGGCTATGGAACAGTCTATAAAGGAATCTTACCTAATGTACCATGGCCATAAAGAAATCAAGAGTGATGGATGACAGTCAAATTGAGCAGTTTATTAACAAAGTTGTCATTCTAACTCAAATCAATCATTAGAATGTTGTAAAGCTTTTAGGTTGTTGTTTAGAGACTGAGGCCCCGTTATTATGAGAATTACAAAATGAGCTCGGATCTGAGTATAATACGGGAATTACATTAAGTTTAATTGCATAAGTAATGTTATTATGTTAATATATATAACCTTAGATTATTAAATAGGCATTGTTGAAAGAAATTGAGCACGAGCTTGAGGTTTTCTATCTCGAATCATTGGGCAAAACTCTATCAAATTGTCACCGCCCATCAGGTGCGTGACATAATGGCTATTCATGGATCAGGGTAATTAACTTTTCATAAGAAAATTGCATGAATATGTAATGAAATTATGTGTCTTTTGTCATTTTATGTAACTAACTTTTATTTAAGAAACTATGTTACATCAAATAGTAAAAAAAAAAAAAAAAAAAGCTTTACCTTTACTGGTAAATAGAACAAGTCACTTATATCAAATGGTAACAATATAAAAGTTTATTCCATAAAATGATAAAAGTACAAGCCTGTTGCATACAATAACAAAATCGTGAAAGGCATAATGATAAAAAATTAATAATAACAAAACAACAAAAAACTTTAAAATAACAAAAACATCAAAACAATTTCCATGAACGCCCATTATTTAAAAAAATTAAAAAACTACTCATGTTTTTAAAAACAAAAAAAGAGCTAATATTGACCCACCAATAAAGACCACAAATAGCTAAACCCATTAACACAACGATACTCATCATGTATTTCAATGAAATCCCTTTCTTTCAACATGTACACTTTCCAACCATTTTTTACCACCCTTCTTTCGTAATAGAAACATATGGCAACGATATTTATAAGTCATGCCCGGGATATACATATATATATATATATATATATTATGGTAACATCAATTATAGTTATAAATTGTTTAATTTAACTTTTAATTATTTTTTATTATATATTTGTCTACTAAAACCTAAAAATAAAAACCAAAAGTCATACCCGTCCATCGGACGGGTTTTGACACTAGTATATATATATATATATGTATATATATATATATATATATATATATATATATGACTTATCGGACTTAAAATGGACTTGACATTTTGGACATAGCGGACACAAAATGGACTCATCATATTAGACTAACTCTTAATAGACTATTATTGGGCTACAAAGACCAGTAAGCATTAAATACATTATCGGATTTCTCTAAAACAAGATTAATAAATAAACTTATCGAACCGGATTATATTTTGTTTGAAAATGTTATTGGAACCTGTTTGGATAAACAAAAACTAAAAATGATTGTTGATTTGGAAATTTGTCAGAAAGTATTTTGTTGGGAAAATTTGATTTATAAATTGATGTATAAACGAATGAGTCATGCCGAAATTTTTATAAAATTTCTATACTTATGATTTAATCTAAAAAACTCTTTACTAGTTAATATTGTTTTATTAAATGTAAAACCTTTACTATTTAATTTATATATTAAAAACTTATATTTTTCTTATAAAACATAAATGTTTTAACTAATCTATTTGGGATTACTGGGTAAATGCCAAAACTTAATCATTGACTTATTCTTCTTATTTATATTTTTTATTTGTATTCTTACTTTTATCGATTACTTCCCACATATATATCTCTACATTATATATAACAGGAGGCATGACACGTAGATTATTCCACAAATGTCCACCTCATTGCCATGTAATTATTTTTATGCCATGTCATCATTCAATATGCCACCTAAGCAAATTAATTGATAATTTCGGATTAATAAATGTAAAAAATGTAGTTGCCAAGATTCGAACTTGGGATTGTAGACACAAATAAACAACACCTCAACCACTAGAGCAACACATGTTTTTGATTATATCTTGCATATCCAAATCAATAAACCTCTGGAACTAATTATTGTCAATTTTATACATATCTTTTCCTTAAATATAGTTTCACAATATAGCTCACTAATCACGTATAGAAAAAAGGTATGCTTCTTTCCCATACAAACCCTAAATACGTTATCCATAGTTCAATGATACAGCTACAGTTATTTGATGCTTTTTGCCCATGAAAAGAGAATGAAACGCAGTTTTATGAAGTGGAACGAGAACGGGAGTTTTATATTTAGGTGAAGTAATTCTTAATATCATTCTATATATTAATTTTTGTATGTTAATTGTTTATATTTGCTTGGTATATAGTAAAACTTATTAATATCACTAATTAATCGTATATGTACTACTACGTCATTTTCTGGAACAAAAAACAGCACATGGAATGAATTCCCAAGCCAAAAACGAAGACCAGTTTGTGTTATTAGACCTTAACAAATCATATTTTATGGGTATCTAAAGAAAGACTTATGTGTCAGTGCAGACACGTTATGAAGCATTCATTCATCCGAAGAATGTGTTAAGTCTCACGACTACAGGTCTGTTAATACAAATAAGCCGTAAAAACGTTTATTTATATTTTACGATCTTCTAATGTTTTGTCGATAACAAGCGTAAAATCATTTTAACGAAACAAATAAAATACGTAAATGGTTTGAGCCAATAGTTTTCTAACACACTTATATTTTCACATAAAACACTAAAACAAGTATAAGTGATTTTATGATTTAGTAATACATATGTACAACAACTAGTGTTTAGATATTGGGCAAATATATACATAACAAGTATGTATTATAAATGGGTAAATAACTACAACCCATGGAGCATATCCATAACCCATGGTATTGACCCATACCCATTTGACTAGGTACATTGCACCCATTAGGTACATTGTATCTAAAAGAAATACCCATGGATCAACCCATAACCCATGACCCATGACCCATGACCTATAACCAAAATACCCATGGGCAAAGAGGAGTGTCCCACGGATCTCTAGTTTTACACTAGACGGATCCCTTGTGGGAGGGATCCGTGGGATCCGGGGAACAGTAAGCATTTCTCCTCTATAAATAGTGAGCCATTTCTTCCTTTTGGCTTGCCACTCTCACACATACTTTCCCCAAGTATTGTAACTCTCTAACCACAGATCCTAAAGGATCTTTCTATGTAGTTTGTCTTTTGTTTTTGTGTGATTCTCTAGGTTCCTCTTAAAAGCGAGATCACCACTTCTTGAAGTCGAGCAAGCTCAAGTCCATGAGTTGCCATGCTTCGTCATCATCAAGACTACTAAGGTTCTCTTGTTGATAGTTCTTTCTTCCTCCATAGAAGTGTTGTGTCGATGGTATTAGTGAAG